>QKQZ01054588.1:0-46319 GCA_003595255.1 Solenopsis fugax | reverse complement strand
AAGTCTCTCAGACTCGCAAATGTGTTTCCGTATTTTACAAAATCGGTGTGTTTAAGGGTTAAGAGCAAACAAGAAATTAATTATAAAGTGATAAGAGAATTGTGCTTTATCAAATTTAACACGGATACTCAAACGTAATAACAGAACAGTCTGTGAGAGAAATTTTTATATTTTTATCTAATGCTTTGAAAATATACAAAATAAATAACCGACTCGCGAGCGTACACGGAAATACGTGAAAGAAGGCGCGTGCGCATATGGAGCTGTTGCGTTTGTTTGCCAATTAATTGCGTTCTTTGGCCGGTCAAATAATACGTATATCCCGAACAATACATCGAATTAAACGTAACGATACAACGAGAGATCCAGTTTTCAGTCCGGTAACATCACCAGGCTGGAAAATTGCACTGGGGAAATTGTAGTCGGCGCGCTGCGGCGCCGATTGTTTTAATAGCAACAATTTTGTCGGGTGTACAGTTATATCTCCATAATTAATCAGTTGTAGTAAGCGTAAACTCACCCAACTTCCTCGCGCCCGCCTGCGGTAGATCATCCTCGACGTCGGAGTCGTCCTTCGACGGGCAGATTAAATTTTGGAGCGCCTCTAAATCCCCCGGACGGAAACAGCCGTCCATCGCGAATATTATACACGCGCGAGAGACAGCGAAAGAGAGAGAGAGAGAGAGAGAGAGAGAGATAGGCTCTCGCTGCCGTCTCTCCACGTCTCTCGCTGCAAACGCACAGCACAGCCCGTGAGCCCGCAACAACAAATTGACGTCGCCATGGCGACGAACCCACGGTTACCCGATAAGGCGGCCTGATTCGAAATTGACTCGGTCGAAAAATTCTACGCTTGACATCGCGCGCGGCGCGAAACTATTTATTTATTAAATTGAATATGCAACAGCCGGCCCTCGATCGGAGAACAGTTTCAATCGCGTGTCATGGAGACGGAAATAAAAATTGTCAAACGTAACACGGTTACGTTGATGATTTTTTTTTTAATTTAATTTAAACTTCAATCACTTTTATTGCGTATAGACAAAACTGATAATAACAATATAGTTAAATTCTCAATTAGCGTTACTACAATACGTAATGTGTATGGGAAGCGGGCATGCGTGCTTTCGCAGAAGGTAAAGCAAGACTGCTGCTGATGTGAAATTAAAAAATATGACACATATTTGTAAAATTGATAAAATCTAAGTAAAATACAGTAAATGAAATGCGAAGCAATCTTATATTTAAACTCGTTTTAAGTGTAGACTCAAGATTCTATCTACACTGAAAAAAAAGTCTGGTTATAACTACCAAACGTATAGTGTATAGTGAAATAGTATCAATTAAATATTTTGTCAATATAACCAAAAATATTATTTTATTAAATGTTTAGTAAGTATTATCAAATCTTATATAGGTATAAGTTACTAAATATTTAGAAAAGTAAAATTATTTTTAGTTACATTGACCAAATATTTAATTAATACTATTTCATTATACATTTGGTAGTTATAACCAGTCTTTTTTTCAGTGTAGCTAATATAAAACAGCATTTCAAAATTGTACTTAAAACAGTCTTAAATATAAGAAAGTTGGATTATGAATACCGTCATGCCCTTATTATCAATATAGATTAACTTTGATCTCGATTTAATTTACTCTTTATCTTTTAGAATTGTTAAAATTAGAAGAAGATTGATAGAAATAAACACATAAGATAATTTGATTTTAATTGTAAATTCCAAGTAATTTGTCGATTAATTTATTGGTGTAATATTTATGCTTCGTTAACATCTACAAAATTACTAATTTTTTGTTATTTGATATATGAGAAGAAAGATTAGATCAGAGACGTAAATGTAAAATAAAAATTTTGCCGTGAGCAATTCTGCTGATTAATTTAATTAGTTCGATCAAAGTCGCTTATTTAATCAGGCTTCACCTAATTAAATTTTATGGTGAGCATCTTATAAAAAGAAGCCTTTTAAAAGCCTTTAACGAAAAAATAAGAAAACATTGAAATATAAAATAAGAAAACATTGAAATATAAATAGAAAATTTAAATTAAATTATTTAGCATAAAGAAGGAGGGCAAACACACACATTTATAATCTCTTTGAAATTTGAATTCCAAGAAAAATCAAACTGAAAATCGATCGAAAAAAGAATTTGTTTCATGTAAAAAATATCTTCATTAAGATGGCATTCAATCATATATTCAAAATCGCCTGAAATATAATACAAAACATTAATTTCATTGACTGTGAATAATCTCGAAGATTTAAAACAATTTTACACTGAAAAAAAATGCCGTAATATGAATTGAAACGTAGTTTGATTCAATTAAACATCGATTCACGAGCTGTCACAAATATAAATAGTTGATTCATCTAAATTTTATTCATTCATCTATGTTTGTTATTTTATTTTATTATTTCAGTTTATTGCCTTTACTTTTAATCTTTCGTTTCATTAACACTGTTATTGAATTAATAAGATAGTTCCAATTAGACTGACGTTGATTCAACAGCATTTTTTTCACGATCGGCTTTTAACTCGTCTTTAATCTCATTTAAAGATCTATTCGTATCGATCGCAAATGTGACTACAATTCGAAATGCGGCTTCCTGCGGAAATTCCGTTCCGATCCACCGCGATTGCTGGCAACGGGACTTTACGGGACGCACCTCAGTTGAGGAATTTGAAATAGTCTCGCGTGCAATCACCTGCAGTCTGACCAATGGAGCGGTGCCAGCGACGATCCTTTCTGTAATAGCAGAGAGAAACTCTCCAAGCGACTATCCCAGCCTTTTTCCTGTAACCGCAAAATGCCACCGCTTAACCGCTGAACGCACATGTACAATACTGATCTGCATTCAGAAACATCACCCGAGTGTCTTCAGACTATCATTTTATCCTTTTAATTCGGTCAATAAAATGATATCTCTGATGTTTCTTAACACAGCCCTGCACTGCACATGTGATGATAGCAAAGTTGGGAAGTAAGTTTACTTGTAATGCCATTATCGTTACTTTTTTCTGCCCATAACAACAGTAATGGTAATGTTGTTACATTTTTACGGTAATGAATTCAGTCATTTACTTTTATCGTTAGTTTCCTTTTATCTTTGTATTAATTCAATAGATTTACTCACCTCTTCAGTGCGCAAACACGTACAGTAATTGGCGTGTCAGATCAAAGGTGCATTAAATGCAATTATATTTTATTTATTTTTATATTTTATAATATATTTCTACTATTAAAAAATATTTTGGAAAATATTTTATATTTTAGGCTGCATTCCTATAGTGTCATTGCCAGTACTGAAAGTTCATACGTGAATTACTAGATTTTACGTACTGATAATGAATACTGGAATCTACATTCAATAATGATATTAATGCTTAAAAACAATAAAATTTCGATAAAATTTGTATTTGTGAATTACAATTTAAATTTCTATAAAGATAAGTATACTAAAAAATAAAGATATTAATTAATATTTTTTAATATCATTATTAAAAAATTAGAAGAATTATTAGATAATTTAATATAAAAAGAAGCTTGCTATGTAATTTGGAATTTAATATTGATTTTTAAATAATATAATTTTAAAGCCTTTAATATCTTACGAAAATGTAACAAATCGTTACTTTTTAAGTAACATTATTTGTTTTCTAATTAACTCTATGGTTTCTATGAAATTTTAACAATAATTTGGACCATCTTGTGATTCGATTGTTTATCTGTATAATAAATAAGATAAATGAGAAAGATAAAAAATTAAATTAAACGATTTATAATTGCGATGATAAGACACATTAAGGGACACTAATATATACATATAATGACATTGTTCTCGTATGTTTCTGTGATTTTTATAAATATATTTGATCGTATGTAACGGATGTTGTAGTCGGGTATCAAATAAATACGTATAATCTATGTAAACAATACTCTATAAATCAAAGAAGACTCAGATTTAATCAGAAATAATAAAAATTATACTCCGTTTTTTTTTTAATTTTTATTGATAATGTATATTCTTATTTTATCAATGCTATTAGATATATTTACAATCTTATATTTAATTACTTTTTTCTGTATTATATTATCCAATTTACAATAATTTACGTTACCTGTATTATCTACATGAAAAAAATTCATGTAAATATAACATAAATAATTCTACACTGAGAGAAATATTTGATGAGATGAACATTTAATTAAATAGTGATTAAAATGAATTTTATAGTTATAATTATTAAATATGTAGTTGTTTTGACCAAACAATCTGTAGTCTAAACCAAACAATTGTTTTTATACAACCAAATTGTTCGTAAAAATATAACTAACTTTTTGATATGAGTAACTACAAAATTCATTTGATCACTATTTAATAAAACGTTTGATTGATATTTCTCTCAGTGTAGACGTAATCTTAAAATGTATGACATAATTATGTCCCAGCTCTAAGTATAGACGCAAACCATATCCATTTTGCGAAACACGATTTTATCAACAGTGTTGCAAAAATGAATTTCACTATAATTTCATGTGCGAATACGGACGTTGATGGCGGTAGTGTACGGGGAGCTCCGTATCGTGAGACAGGTACGGCCGTTCTGAGGCAAAGTTGCCAATACGGGTCCGCAACAACATCCCCTCCATAGCAAAATCTCAAAAGGAACCACTAGTAGTGACACCAGTCGTTCATGAAAAGGTTTTTACTGTGGAGGGGATGGTTGTTGCGACTTTGAGTTGACAACTCTGCTCCTAAAGCTCTCTCCGGTGACAATTTGCCAATATGGACGTGATGAACGAGAAGATATCGAAAAAGTAAGTAAAATCGGACGCGCGACGTCGGACAAGATTGATGTGTCCGTAGAATATCCGTTTGTCCGGTTCGCCGTGACGCTTTTTGCTCGATCGCTCGCAACGCGCGACTTTTTCCCTCGTAGGTGACATAACCTAAAAAGAGAAAAAGTCCGACATGCGGCTCGGCGCCACGCGGTCTTACATGTTGCCCGCCCTTCCTCGCAGATAACGATATCTCATAGAAAGATCTAAGCGCGTCACATGAGTTAAGTCTAATCTCGAGACGGTAGCTCGGCGCGTCGATCATGCTCGGTACGTTAACCAGTGCTCGCGTTATTACGTGGCCGGTACTGCGAATCTGGCTGGCGAATCACGGGACGAAGTTGCGTCAGACGTCTCCGCGTCAGTTTGCCACGAAGTGCGTAAATGGATCAGTCGATACACAATAATGTTCGATCCTGAGAGAAACGAGTTGAGACAGTATCCTGATTGCAGTGAGTTGAAAAGGCGGCTCAAGGCTGATCAGAAGGCCAAGGAGAAAGCTGAGAAGGAGACCAAGACACTCGCAGCGGCGGCTCAGTCCTCTGAGAAAAAGGATGTCAAGGAAGAAGACATTAGTCCAAATGTAAGTTTCAGAGTTTTATAAATTAGAAATTTATACATATATATCAGGACAAACTGTTTCTTATCTTACGAAGAGCTCGCAAAGAGTGAAGATTCTTCAGTTTCATTAATAAACAATTACCTTTTCTTGGATTTTATACAATTCAACAACTGTTTTCAGTTTTCAATATATCTTCCAAATTCTTGAGTGCCATCTATTAGATTTATTTTGTTTTCACACCCTGGAATTTCTCATGGTTTGTCTTTTCTTTTTCTCTTCAATGAAATAGGATATGGAACAAGAACAAGCCTATTATATAATACAGAATTAATCTTAATAAATCTTAAACTAATTTCAGAAAGCTCTATTATTAAATTTATTACATGTATTTACAGGAATATTTTAAGCTTCGGTCGAATTTAGTTAGTCAACTGAAAGCTATCAATGATAATCCTTACCCGCACAAGTTTCACGTATCAATCTCCCTTGAGGACTTCATTGATAAATTTAGAGATATCGTGAAGGATGGTGAAACGCTCGACAAGGAGATACACAGTATCGCCGGACGTGTCCACTCCATTCGAGGATCCGGTGCCAAACTGATCTTTTATGATCTTCGTGGGGAAGGTGTCAAGGTGCAAGTGATGGCCAACGCGAGATTATACGAAAGCGAGGATAAATTTGTAGCAGATACCGCGAAGATTAAAAGAGGCGACATCATAGGCGTCGTCGGCAAACCCGCGAAAAGTAAAAAGGGCGAATTTTCGATCATACCACGCTCTATTACCCTTCTGAGCCCGTGTTTACACATGTTGCCACATCTCTACTTTGGTCTGAAGGACAAAGTAAGAAATAAATTTACCAAAAAGTATGATTTTGGATTAAATGGATATTAGAATCATTGTACAAGGTGAGCAAAAAGTATCGGACCGATAAAATATATTGAAAACAAGACATATTTTTTTATATAATATGATTTTTCTAATTACATAGAAACATTTTTTCTTAAACGTTTTCAAGATATTTTAACGATCTGGTACTTTTTACTCACCCTGTATAATAATTTAATAATTTAATACAACATGCAATATTATGAAAATACATTATGTGAACATATACAAATTGTGATAAATGTTTTGGTGCACAACCAGGAAACGAGATTCCGTCAGCGGTATCTGGACCTTATATTGAATGATAAGGTTCGACAAATCTTTTATGTACGCGCAAAGATAATCGCTTACATGCGCAAGTTTCTTGATGATATGGGCTTTCTAGAAGTTGAAACTCCTATGATGAATATGATCGCTGGAGGTGCAATCGCCAAACCTTTTGTTACACATCATAACGAACTCAACATGGATTTGTACATGAGAATCGCTCCAGAGTTGTATCACAAGGTATCAGATAATTCTTTCTTTCCATCGAGTGTAAAATAAATCTATTTCTAGAATAAAAGAAAAAAGTAAAGTACAACGGTACCGTAAATATTTAATAGATGTTAATCGTCGGTGGAATCGATAGAGTATATGAGATTGGTAGACAATTCAGGAATGAAGGCATCGACTTGACTCACAATCCCGAGTTCACTACCTGTGAATTCTACATGGCATACGCCGATTACAATGACCTAATGAAGATCACGGAGAGTATGGTGTCCGGCATGGTGAAGGCCATACATGGAACTTACAAGATAGAGTATCATCCGGACGGACTGGAAGGCAAGGCATATGAGATCGACTTCACGCCGCCTTTTAAGCGTATATCGATGATGAAAACGTTAGAAGAAGTTTTGCAAGTCAAACTGCCTGACGCCGATCAGCTTAATACACCAACGGCAAATAAATTCCTTAGTGATCTTTGTGAGAAGCACGAAATCGAATGTCCTCCTCCTAGGACATCGGCGAGGTTACTAGATAAGGTAAGATGTAGGTCACATTTAACGACTTCTAAACTTAACATTTTTAAGTTCAGTAATTTTAATATTCTGTGCATATAACTGACGATATAAAAAAAAGATTCTAGAAATATATATTAAGATATTTATATCTCCCAGTTACACACAATAATATTGGTTACTCTAAATCGGAATAGCTCGTTGGAGAGTTCATCGAGGAGACATGTATCAATCCCACCTACATCATTGATCATCCCCAAGTAATGTCTCCACTGGCGAAATGGCATCGATCCGAAAAAGGCCTTACTGAACGATTTGAGTTATTTGTTATGAAAAAAGAAATTTGTAATGCATACACCGAACTGAATGATCCCGTTATTCAGAGAGAAAGGTACATCATAGAAAATTTTTATTAAAAGTTTGTGCCATTATCAGTACGTTTTGAGAGATTAAGATCATTTATTTGAATTATTCAGTTTTACGAACATTTTACAAATTTGATCATTTCAAAAATGTGCATATAGGTTCGAACAGCAGGCAAAGGATAAAGCAGCCGGTGATGAGGAAGCACAATTGGTTGATGAGAACTTCTGCACAGCTTTGGAATATGGTTTACCACCAACGGCTGGTTGGGGAATGGGTATTGACCGATTAACAATGTTCCTCACGGACTCTAATAATATTAAAGTGAGTATATAAATTAATATTTCATTAAACGTTTGAAAAAGAAAATCGAGATTTTGTGAAATTAATTTATAGTAAAATATATATAAGGAAAATTGTAAGAGAAAGACTACAGATATCACATTAAAAAAGTACATTTTTTTTATCATTACAGGAAGTATTGTTCTTTCCTCAAATGAAGCCAGATGATCCAAATAAAAACAAGGAAGTGACTGAAGATGACAAAGCGTCAAATGATAGTGCGGAAAAATAAAGTTGAAGTTATTTAAAGAAAAATATATATAACTAATAATTTGGAATAGACTCAAAAATTTTTTATTGGCGTATAAAGATTATCTTGAATTGATAATTGGCTTCTTATAAAAAAGTATTATTTTAATTAAATTAAAATTAAAATAATTAAAGTTTATAAATGATGTTTCTTATATGTAACGTATTTATTTGATACCCGACTACAACATCCATTACATACGACCAAATATATTTACAAAAATCACAAAAACATGAGAACAATGTCATTACACACACACACACACACACACACACACATACATATATATATATTAGAACGATAAAAAAATATAAACGATTTATAATTATAAATCGTTTATATTTTTTTCATCTTTCTCATTTATCTTTTTATTATATTATACAGATAAATGATCGAATCACACAAGATGGTCCAAATTATTGTTAAAATTACATAAAAATCATAGAATTATTTAGAAAACAAATATTGTTAGGAGACTATATTAATTTTTATAAATAAGGAACACTCTTGTACTCTGCATTTAAAGACTCCGAGATACTGAATCGCTTCAAGATACGAAGTACTAAACTAAGTTCAAAAGCTATTTGTTCGAAAAGTTAAAGACAAAGTTAATTTTCATGAGTTAAAATGATAAAAAAGTATCCTCACACACACACAAACATAGATTTATCTTTTCTCAAATCAAATCACATCGCTAATTTATTCCACTATCCGAGTATAGTTTTAAAAAACGCAATCTTAGACATTTCTTATAGATGTACACTTGATAGCCGCTTGAGTCAAAACGTGACTGTTATCACAATGAACACGAAATAGTATACGCAATAAGAGAATAACATATACTTCAATCCTTGGAACAAGCCAAAGAACATCGAATCTTAATAATAAGTATTAGAATATTTGCTGGCAGCATATTTATATTGTCTGATATTTATTTGAAAAATAAATATAATTCTATATAAATTTAATCACTGTAACAACACAAGAGTTCCATCAATTCACATGTAACTCGCCGAAGTATTTATAATAACCTGTACTGATACATTTAAGTAAATATATCTAAACGTCCATACAGTCCACATTCTCAACTCACGTCTAGTGCTAAATATAACTTGAAGCCCATTTAATATAGGAAGATCACACACAATAGTGTATGATATGCTAAGAACCGTTTACATAATCTATTAAATCCCAAGTTTTGATATGATAAAATGTACCTTTGTGCAATATACGAAACTTCAACATATAATTATATTTTTTAAATATGCGATAAAAATATACCACATGAATCTATTATTTTAGAAAATCTATTATTTTAATAGAATTTATATAGAACTTTCAATCATGTTTAGCTCTAAATGTGTACTCAAAAGTAACTCAGTAAACTAATTGAAATGGCCAAGAAAATACGTTTACTAATGGTTCATTGATATGTATTTTGTATTTTTAACTAACTAATGACTGTAAAAAAGAATTCCTAAAATGTGTGTGACCATTAACATTACATCTGTCCAATAACATATTTTGTTGTATTTCCATTACATTGCATTTAATGTACTTATGATTTTTAATTTATAAAAAAATGTATTACATGCATTTTACATTTAATTCTTTAACAGTCTCTACACACATTTGAAGAATTTCATTTATAAACATTTTATGATTAGTAGTCATCACAATAATGTAAAGTTTAGAAATGCAATTCTTGGAAGCTTAAATATTCTTCACTGGCAGCTTTTTCTATTTGACTGTATATTTATCAATAATATTTTATACTATCTGAAAATTTATATTAAATTTTCCACGTGAAATAAATTAATTTTATTGACAGGGCAAAAACATGTTCGTAAATTGAAACATGCTTAATTCACATCTCGATTAATTCATCAATCGATAATAAAAGTTGAAGACTGTTGTAATGATATAGAAATAAAATCTACAGATCTTTATCAACTCTCCTCATCCTGAACGTGTTTCGTAACAGAATTGTAATGAGCACCTAACTCATACATATGACGATGATAAGTCAGTATCACCTTTTTGCCATTACTGTATTCGTCTCCAATGACGTAAGGAGCCCCTACAGCTTGTATAACTTCGATTGGGCATTTTAGTATACGTGATAGAACTTGTAGCTATAATAAAAACATAACAAAATGTTATAGAAAAAAGTGTTAATACTTTATAAGCCAGAGAAAAATAATTTGAAAATTAACTAGTTCTTACAGCCTTGACAGAATAGCTTATAATTTGAAGACACTGTTTTAGGTTTTAAGTTTTTAGAAACACAATAACTGTCTTGTATCTCAAACTTTAAGTCAAAAACAGATTACTGTTTAAACTTTTAAGACAAGATAGTTATTGTATGTTAAAAACAAAGATTTAAGTTATAAAAATATATTATCTTGAAATTATGAGTCAATTATTCTATTAAGAGCCATAGTCACTAGATACAGCTTACAAGGGTACAACATTTATTTACCTCAACAGCGCCACCCCAAGCACTTGTCTCAGCTACGTCGTTGCAATATTTTTCATACTCCTCAGGAGTCAATACATCATCAGAATCAGGATTGGAGAGAAATGGCAAAAAGTCGTTCATGTTTTCTCTCATATAGTCAGCAGTCTTTGTTCTGAGATCGTGCAGGCTAAGAGGCGTCTCTCCATTTATCTTAAGCTGATGTGCCACGGCGTTATATAAACTAAAAACAAATTCGAGCTTTCATATATCTCTCATTTTCTGCAACGATATAAGTCAAAAAACAAAGTTTTCCAATTTTACCAGTGACCATCGCTAGGAATTTCGTAGATCATTAAGTCTCGCTCAGAAAGGATCTTCTTTATAGCTTCTATCTCGACATTCCTTTTGCCAAAAATGTTAAGAGCTTCCTGCTCAATAATCCTCTGATTGCGTTCCTTCTCTGCGATCGCTTTCTTCTCCCGTCTCTTCTGCGCTTTGGAAACCCTGTGTGATGACTCCTCTGAGCAATTGTCTCTACTAATTTCTTCGCTCGCTTCTACGGGCTCCGTCTGCTCGTCGTTCAATGTAACATGAGCAAGTCGCCATGTGTTCAGCTCCTCCACTTGGCGTTTCTCCAAACTCTCCTCTAAGCGTCCTATCTCTTCCGTAATCTCTTTCTTTTTCTTCTTGTCACCTTTACAGATGGATTTCTTCAGGGTTTGTATTTGCGCTATGATTAAAAAAGATTGAACATTTGTCGCCCACATTGCATGAGAACTTTAACCTCAAACATCGAAGAACCGAAGTCATAAAAAACCATTCAAAAACGAAAATCGAGAAAGCTTTTATCAATCTGAATACCTTGCAATTCTTTGCGTTCCTTCTTGTGCTTTTGCATCAGCTCTTCCTCCGTTAACGCCGCCTCTGCCATCGTAATTTAAATATAACCTCTACGGCCTGCCGTGAGCAAAATTCTAGTCGCTGGTCGCGAGAACACGCTCGCACGTTCCGCGTTGTTACGGAGAACGGAACAGGAAGCTGATCGCGTTTCGTCATTCACTAGAATACAGGCAGAAGCGAAGAGGGAACATGCCACATGATAAAAATCAACGTGTGTTAACCAATAATCTGCCGTTTACGTCATTGATCTTGCAGGGATGACTGCGTCATATATGAATGACGCATTTAGGTTAGCGAATTCGTACTCCGACCTCCGACTAGGGCATGATTGCAGAGTTGGTAAATTAATTTTTTTTTTTAACTAAATTAAGTTAAAGTTAACGACTTATAAAATTAATAAAATTAAAGTTTCATGAATAAAAGTTATCCTAGTGGAAAAAATTCCCCACAAATTTAAGAAATGCTACAAAATTCTATATATATATATATATATATATATATTTGTGTTAAATTAGAATGTTGTAATTTTTTGAAGTTACATTACTCAAAACAATTATGATATCAAATAAATTTAATATTTTATTAGTAAATTAAGTTACAAATTTATGAAGTAACAAAGAAATATTTTACGTGGAAATGTATTTTTTCTTTTACATACCTCTAGAAATACTGCTTATAAATGAGTGATGACTGGGGTTTGACGAATCCGCATTCTGTAAACCAGAACATGATTACAGAGTTGAGTAAGTCAATATTTTTTTTTACTAAATTAAAGTTAGGAAATAAATTCTTAATTTAGGAAAAAAGTTAAAGTTAAAATTTATGTACTTTAAAAATAACTAGTTAAAGTTAAAAATTATACTCATTTGAAACTAAATTAAGTTAAAGTTATCAACTTTTTAACTTTATTTTTGAACTAGTTACTACCCAACCCTCAATCTGTGTATCTATAAAATTCTAATTCTAAATCCTAGAACTAGAGAAAAGGATAAAAAATAAATTAAACCGGGTTTAAAGTTAAACTCCATTAGTGTAAATAGACCAAACATGTACAATTAAAAGAAAACGCTAAAACGGACGATATTTAAATAATAAAATTTATTACATATCAAGAAACGGCATTTCATGTATTAAAACATTTCATAATTTTTTTGAAACTCTGAATTGGAGATTTTTCTTTGCAAAAATTAGAACATTCATACACTGAGAAAAAATTTTATTTGAATACTTGCAATGAAATATTTACTTATGGTACATAAATATTTATTCAATGAAAAAAAATGATAGTTATATTACAATAGTGATTCTTGTACTAAACAAATATTTATTTACATTTAACAAATTATTTCATTGCAAGTATTCAAACAAATATTTATTAAAATGTAGTAAATTTTTTTCTCAGTGTACAAATGGACAAGTTTCAATTATTTGTCGAAATACTTGACATTAAAAATTAAAAGGATGTTTAGAATAAAATTTGAACTTCGTCAAATTCACGTATAGTTTACATCTTCGTTTAGCCGCAACAAACAATTTATTCTCAAATCTACAAAGACCTACTGCGTATCTATTATAAAATATTTAAATAGTAAATTAAAATTGTGTCTAATTATTGTTATATATCCGATCTTTTTTTTTTATAAAACAATGATGCTTTTCTTTTCCCGAACTAAAACATCTCTGATATCATGCCAATATCAAATTATTACGTCTGGTTTATTTGAAACGATTATAATGAATATTTCTATTATCATTTCGGCATTATACTTGATCATTTGCAAAGCCAAAATTTTCGAATCCATTTTCTTTGTTGGTCCGTCCTCTCAGTAATTTGCTTGAGTAGCTAAAATCATTCATTGGTTGATTGTCCGAAACGCCAATCTGACTGTATCTGTTACAGTGTGTAATACTGGCGATATTTTGTGAGCCATCTTCTTTCCGCAGGCTAGATAATATTGGCAGTTGTCTCTTGAATTTCGGCCAATTTTCACAATTCTTCAATTCGTATTCTATCTTTAGATACCGTTTCTTAGATTTTTCCGGCTTATATAATTTTCTCTTTAAGGTATTTTCAATGATGCGCTCTATTACGAAGTTTTCGATGAAAAGACAAATAAAAAAGTTGGTTAGAGCGAGCGCTAGGATAATGAGCCTCCAATCGTAAACGGGTGGTAAAACCAACTCCAGGGCGTCTATTATCCAATTCGCGGGATAAATCGTAATATATATGCATATGGCCGTTAATAAAAGTATAGAGAACATAAATGCGCCGTTCGTGTAGATCGCACGTCTGTAAGGCTTCCCGCGCGAAAATACAATCGCTGTCGTAATATATTGAAACATGGAGACACAGAAGATCGAATAGTTTTCGTAACACGTGTATCCGATATTGCTGGTAGGAACGAACGGGGTGAACCATGAAAATTGCCGAACGCCGTGGTATACCATTTCTTGAAAAACGAACGTCACGAACATGTATAGTGTTAAAGATAAAAGCGGAGTGAAGCTTAGCATACTCGTCATCGGTGCTGTCTTGGATAGTTTGTTCTTACACGCGCGAGTCTTGGAGAAGAAAAAGATGAAGTTGAGGCTCAAACAGATATCGATAAACAGAAATTGTAGATCCGTCAAGTTCGAATCTATGGAGTACAGTATTATCACGGAAAGAAATTCGGTAAGGGAATACGCGATCATTAATTTAAAGATTCCAAACGACGTAACTAAAGCGGCGCGTCCTTCCCGTATTACTTTTGGGACGCAGCTTATGTCGGGTACTCTCGAAGTGAAGGGACTGGCCACACTATAAAGAAAAATAATAAAAAATCGTCAATAATTAAGAAAAATAATACTTGATTAACAGGGAACATAGTGTAACGTGTACATGGTCGCTCACCTGGCTTCTGCTTTAGAGAGCGATATACCGACGTGCGCGGCCCTTAACGCTCCGCAATCGTTAGTACCGTCACCACACATGGCTGAACATCGTACATAATAAATTAAATTTTCTATAGCTCGTATTAATAATAATAATGTGAAAAGATAGTAGATCTTTTTATAATTAAAAATTAATTACGGAAAATAATACCCATACTTGCTCGTTTATTGACCTACTATTTTTTCACATTATTATTATCGTACATATTATAATTATACTATATTATATTATTATTATAATATAATATAGTATAAGGGGACAACCATACAAATTACCATATAAATTTTATTAATATAATTATAATATATAGTTAAGTGAACTATATTATAGTTACTGCAACTATTGTAAATTAATGGTTAAGAGAACTAATAAAAAATAGTTGTAGTATACTATATAATAAAGTAATTACAACTATTTTTTATTAGTTTTCTTAACCATAAACTTAGTTGCAATAATTATAATATAGTTCACTTAACTATATATTATAATTACATTAACAAAATTTGTATGGTTGTCCCCTTATAGTTGTCTCCACTACAATTTTTTCTCTCAGTGTATTATATAAATATAAAATTTGTTTACGTTTATTGTATGCATATAAATTTATCTATTTTTTTTTCCCTTCGTTTTTCTTTCGAAATACGTACCTACGTAATAACTGAGTCGCATTAGCTCCACGACCAATTGTTGCTTCTGATTGCTGCTCATTCTGGCAAATATCGCACTACGTACGCAAATGCGGTCTACAAGTTCGGGATAATACTTTCGCATTACTTGCCACGTTTGGCCCGTCAAGGCAAATCTGTAATTGCAATCGGCTATACCGCATTCTATGTCTTTGATCATCACCTTTGATGACACCACATAGTCTTGATCTTGCGAGCTCTAAGAAGAAATTGAAAGATTCGTTAATCACCGAAGTTGATGACCAATGAGGCAGTCTGATTCAAAGTTCTCAATGAATGTTACCAATCTTGGAGAGCGAGACTGCACGTTGAAAATTATCTCCGGACGATCCTTTCCCTCGTTCGAGGCTACAGTTATGTCTATAATGCATTCTTCGTTCGAAATTATTCCACATTCTCTCGCGACGCTTACCGCGGTTTGAATATTATCTCCTGAGAATCAAAGGTCGAATACATTACATGTGAATGCATAGCATCGTACTGGAGAGAAACGCTTCCCAGCAAACGAAATTGAATTCAAATGAATTAAAGATTGCAATTTATTTTAATTCATTTTACTACATTTTAATTTATCCGAGGTCGCACTTTAGAGTCTTGAAATATTTTTGGACTCAAATGGATTGAAATCCCTTATACAAATGTAATACTGACTGTAATAAATTAGCGAGTAATAATTTAAGTAATATATTTATTATGAGTAATTTAAAAATATGCTGTTGCTAATACTTTTAATACTTAAAATAAGTAATACATTACTTAAATTACTCGTCAATTTAATAATATCAGCATTACATTTCTGTAGGGGATCAAAATGCGTTTATTCATCATTTTGAATTCGTATAGTTCACGTTCGCATTATATTATTTTTGGATTCAAATGAATTGAAATGCGAAATAAACTATTCATCATGTTGAATTCAGGTGTATTCATATCCAAATTATATTATTTTTTTAATTCAAATGGATTCGAAAAATCAGAAGCACGAATTCGAAAATGTCGAAATAAATTCATTTTTACACAGAAAAAAATTAGTATTAAATCAATAATTCATTGTTTCATATATAAGCAAGAATATAAATTCTTCCAAGAAGATTTTATCCATTTCAATTAATTTTCATTTGCTGGGTTGCTTGATATTGTTTAATCAAACCTGTAATCATCATTACGCGCATGTTGGCTTCCCTTAGTTCCGTAATCACTCGTGTCGTCGGTTCCTTCAACCGATTTTCCAGAATAACTAGTCCCAAGAATTCCAAGTCCCGTTCAACCATTTCTCGAGACAATTTCGGTATCTACGAACATAAGTACACACTCTTCGGGAGAATCACATCGTGTTGAAATATTTTTAAATCGTGCATAATGATTGCGTGTTTTTATTTTTTATGTGGAAAAGAAAAAAAGGGTGAATGTTACCTCTGCACTACTTTTAGAGATTGTCGCTCTGCGACCCATAGCTATCACACGAAATCCCTGTCTCGTGAATCGCTCCAAAATGGGCAAAATGTTCTTCGGTACAGTTTCCGTTTTACTTAGTTTGATTATCATCTCGGGAGAGCCTTTCGTGTAAGCTCTGAAATCATTTGATCCTGATGCGCGCACGATCACGGACATTCGTTGTAAATCACTCGAGAACTGATATTGTTGTATTATACTAATCTCCGTGATTTCATTCATATTTTTCGTCAAGCTTGTGCTTTCCGGTGGCCTCACGACAATCGGCGCCATTAAATTATCTACGTGCGTGTAATCCGAATCCTTCAATATCCATTTAGTACTTTCAAACATCTGTAACATGTAACATACACTGTTAAAATGTCATGAAATTCAACGTATTTTTAAATTACATATTAAATTAAATGTACTTTAAATTTGCTGTATCTGTCTCTAACTGAAAAGCATATACATGAAATTTAGTGCACTTTTGACAGCATGCATTAAATTTACATTAAATGTTTTCAATAAGCCTGCTTGAAATTTGCTTCCGTTACATTACATTAAATTCTACTGCTGATTTTTAATGTCATCATTGTACGTGTTATCATATCAAGATATTAAAATGGTCGAAACAATAAAAGTGAAAAGGAAAGTATATCTTACCTTTGCGTCCAAAGGATCTCCACAAAGTTCTCCATCGATAAGTGTTAAATTGTGACAAACTAGCATCCCTTGGAAAAGAGGATGATCTTTGAGCTTGGATATATCTGTCTCGGCCTCGGCAAGAATGCCGTTTGTACACGGTACAACGCTCCACATGTCCATTCCATCCTCGGTCAATGTTCCTGTCTATGAACACAGAGTTAAAATTTTAAAAAACGAGAGAAAATGTATTGAAATTAACGCTGTAATATTGAATTGCTTGTCTATTCTGCGTATTCCACGTATTAAAGCATGCAAATTTATATGTATCTAAATTTCGTAAAGTAAAACGTTATTATAAAAGAATGAAAATTGAGCTTGTATAACTATTCGAGTGATTTGCCATTCCAATGAGAATCAAAAAAATCATTTTTTATAAGAGTCAGTTCTACGAATTTTGATTCTTGTAGAGTGACAAATCACTCAAATAAATGCACAAGCTTAATTTTTATCCTACGAAGTAGAGAATATTTATACATGGAGCTATCAAAAGAAAATGCTTTTTATCAAAGTAAAAACAGCTTGCAAAGTACGTCTTGTATGTTTTTTTAGGGATACATATTTACACGTTAATAAGGATTCGTTTAATCTTTTTAATCACACACACACTTATACTTACCTTATCGAAACATACGCAATTTATGCTACCGGAAACATTTATGACCCTGTTATTAATACAATAGATTTGCTCATATTTCAATCTCACTTGAGCGTATAGCTTTCCTACGATCATCGCGGCTGGTAATGCTGATGGTACAACTATTGTAATTATATCTAATGCTTTTATTGCCACATCGTCAGCTAAAATTCCTCTCGACGCCTAAATTATTTATAATATTATTGTTATTATTGTTGTTGTTAAAGTAAAATATTGATATCTTTTATCTCTCTTTACAGAAAAGAATTAAAACAGATTTATGATACAATACAATTAAATGATTACATGGTAAATTCTTATAAGAATTTATTTGAACAGCTTAGACATTACCTTTGTTATTACAGTATATATACAGCCACAAAATGCGATAAATGCCAAAATGCCAATAAATTTATATGAATCTTTATCGAATTTGAAATCCGCTGGAGGTGGATGTAGTATAGCGGCGATCAGAGCACCTTTATTAGTTAAAAAACCAGTTCTGATTACTCTCGCGAGAACTGGTTGATTTTTGTGATACCTGTGAATATCACTCATCACTTATTTATGCTGTAATTGTCTACTATGGGAGCTTTCCAGCAAGAAATACAAATCGACATAGGAGTCATTCTGTCTTTATCTCTTGAATATCAAAGACAGAATGTCTCCTGTGTCAATTTGTGTTTCTTGTTAGAAAGCTCTCTGTATACTGTCTATATTGAAAGTAAAAATATCATGTTTCGTACTTAGTTTGTATTATAGTAGTACCGCTGTACAATGTGTGATACGTATGCTCTTTAGCGTCGTACGATGTATGGTGTAATGGTAAGGATGTTTTCGTTACTGGTACAGACTCGCCTAAAATTGGTAAAGCGTACAAATTTGTATAATATATCTATCAAAGTTTAGTAAGTTAATATTTTCCTTTTAATTAAATCAAGTTAATGCCTTATGAAATTAATTTACGAGGGTCGTTCAATAAGTCTTCAGAAAAAGATAGAAAAATAAATTATTTTGGGTAGATGTTTTTTTTTATTTTTCAACATAATCTCCTTTTAGCTCGATACACTTTTCTCAGCGTTTCTCCAACTTTTTTAAGCCGTCCAAAAAATAGGATTTATTGAACGACCCTCGTAATTAAGTTAACAGTTGTATGAAACGAAAAACTAAATCAGTTAAAAGTTGCGTTAGAATTAAATTAACTTAACTTAAATTAAAAGTTTATTTTGAAAAACATTATTTGTATTAAATTAAAATGTGATTTTTTTAATTAGATTACTTTTAATAATAAAATAATTACAACATTGATCACTAAATTTAACATTTTATTTGTAAATTAGCACAGAAGCATTTCTTTTTACTTATTTATAAATTAAGTTTATGTGAAATAATACATATAATAAATTTTGTTTTTTTTTATATATGTGTGTGTGTGGGAATATCTTTTTTTCTTTTTTTCAATATTTTTTTCTTTTACATTATTAATTTAGTAAAAAGTTAAATAATAAGTTAAAGTTTTTGAAATAACCAGTTTAAGTTAAAAATTAACTTTTCAATTTTATTTTAATTAACTTTTTAACTACTTAATTCTGATATTTATATATGAAAATATTAAGAAAAAAGCTTTTTCTATCAAGAAATAGCTCGTATAATGCATATTTTTTTATATATTTACCTGTTAACATTGATTCGTTTAATATACACTGCCCAGTTAATAGAACCGCGTCGCACATGAGAATCACTTGATGATTCGGTAATTCTATAAGATCACCAGGTACCAATTCCTTACTAGAAATATTTTCGAAAATACCAGTGTCGCGAAGTACACGTACACTTTCTGACGATGCAACGGTACCATGTAGATTTATTTGGTTCTAAAAAAATAATCGGTAATGAAAATTTTAATATAAGTTACAAATTTTCCTTTTTCCATATAAGTACCTTACGCGTTTGCACTATAGAGCTTATTATTCCAAACAGTGACATTAATCCTAGAGCGATAATATAATAAAAATAGTCTTCCGCGAGCCATACAGACATGGAAAATACTTGAAAAATGTAGAAGGGATTTAAAACTTCTAACACTAGTAGTACGCCGATACTCTGAAGCGGAACTACTATGTCATTATTTCCATATACGATGCGCCTGTAACAAAAACATGTTTCGTAACTGAAAGAAAATTCCACTTCTAGCAACTTGTATGAGAATCGATTGTTTAGAGTTACGTCTGTCTATGCGAATATATAGAAAGGTCACCTAAGTAATTGTTCTTCCTTAGATAAGCCGTTACCGCGCGAGAGGTGGAGATCGGAACACATTATACCATTCTCAAGTCCTACGAGCTTCGAGAACATATTTTCCGTAGTATCCCAGATGTAGCATTTCTTTTTGCACCAAAAAGCCTTGTATTCATAAACCTCGCAAAGCGTGCCGTTCTCTAAATTAATTTTTAAGTTTTTATCCCTGATTTTCTCTAAGAGATCTTGGTCAACGGTACCCAAAGTGGCCAATAAACTTTTCGCACTGAAAGTGCATAATAGAATTAGAGACTAATATCAAATTCACAATTTTGATCTCATATTCTTCATAATATAACACGTTAAGCTTACCTTATATCTTTAGTAGAAATTTTTCTGACATCTCGCACAAAATACGACTTGTATCCTTGATAATCATCCTACATTTATTGTTGTCATTATATATATAATTATTCCATTATTTTATGCGATGTTATAATGATGATAATGAGCGTATACTGAAAAGAAAACTTACAATTGCGAGTATTTTTGTCGCGCAATTTAAAGCACATTTTCGATGAGTCGCATACAGATGTAGTCGAGGATACCAGTGAAACAGTAGCCGAACTAATCCAATAGACAATACGTATGATACGTATGTCAAAGTAATCCTTAGCGAACTCTTCTTGAATCCGTAAATACACTAAAATTCCATATTAATAATGGTGTAATAAATAAAATACTGCAAGTGACAAAAAGATACAAAAATTATATTTAATGCATATAAAAAAGATAGGCGATATACCAGATGTTCATTTTGATCAGTATGAATTTTCTGCCATAAAACATCCGACTTTTTGTAGTCGTTCACCCCTAAATAAAAGAAATTTTTTAAAATGAATAAATTATATACATAAAATGTATCGACTACTTGAAATATATTTATGCTAATGGAGTTCAAGCAAAAGAACCAGGAAAAAACCAATCATGTTCAATTACTCAGTGAGCAGGTTTAACTGCTTTGCTGACTTAAACTTGCCTAGTGATTTATGTATATTTGCGCAATGTTTTTTGCTTTCTCTATTTTCTTCTCTCTCTCTCTCTCTCTCTCTCTCTCTCTCTCTTAACATTTTTTATCTCTAAAAGTGTTTTTATTTTATGTACACAATAATAATTATTTTATAAATATGTATTTTATGTAAATATAAAATACATATTTATAAAATACATAATTTTATGTATTTTTTATAAATATGTATTTTATATTTATATATAATAGTTATGTATTTTATAAATATGTATTTTATATTTACATAAACATATATACACACAATTTATTGTGTGTGTAAAATAAAAACACTTTTAGAGATCAAAAATTTTAAGAGAAAGAGAAAGGAACAAAGCGTAAGATTGAGTATATATTATTTAAGATAATTTGTTCGCATTCCGTGCTCGTCAATATCGTATAAGATTTGTGAGAAGAATCAAAAAGAGTTACAGAAAATATTAAAGTTTCTACAATTATATATTCTACACACATACAGTGATGTAGAGTATGTTTTATTTTATCATGCTTACCATTAGCATTGAGCATAACTTCGATGTTTGATTAAATTATTCCGTAATTTAGATAGGTTCTTTCGTTACTATCCAATGGTCTGTCACAAGATTTTTTTCGTCGCCGGCAGCAATATATCGCCTGCAAAATGCAAAGTTGCTTATTTAAAGTTATTTAACGCTCTGGCTTCGATATACATTAATCCGTGCACATATTTCATCGATGTTACGTAACAGAAAAGTCCTAGTAAATAATATATAATAAATCTATTGTATAAATTGAAAGTTCTCTCTTAATAGAACAATCTGTGAAAAACTTTTATGGTTTTTGGTAATTTGAGATACGATACTATCTACGTTACGTCAATTTATCATCTGTTCCGCTGCAATCACGCAATTACGTTCTATCGTGATACGTTCGTAACAGCTCGTAGAAATATAACGTATATCTCGTTTATATTGCAAATTGTAATTATGCTAACAATAAGGGGATTGACATATGACGTATATGTGTGGGTGTACACGTGCGCAAGGGTATCGAAATTTTCCAGTTCTTCTGCCATGTTTAATTTATGAATTTTTTCAACGATTTCAATTATTGAAAGTATAAACGCTTCAATAATAGGAAAAAAACACTTCAAAGAAAATGTTAAATAGTTACAAATATAATCATTATTAAAAATATAACAGAGTAACTTCGGCAAATATGAGTCAGGTAAACGATGCGCAAAGAGAGATAATATCAAAAAAATTGTGTAATCACAGATTTAGATCACATGAATTTAATATTTAATAACGTTTCAACTCTTGCTTCGAGCCATCTTCAGATTAACAACTTTGGAGAAAGAACTTACCTCCAAAACAGCGGTTGTCAGATTTGTAATCGATACAAAAAAGAAACATACCAACGAATAATTGAAGCATCGAAAAAGCGCTTAAAAGTTTTTTTTATTTCACTAAGACATCGCAAGAATATTATAAGCACCGTCACGTACAATGGTCAAAGATACACTAAACCAGTAAATAGATGCTGCAGGTTACACCGGTAATAAGATAATATAAATATACTATACATGTAATGAGAGATAAATAAGATACACAAAACAAATCATAGATTATTGACGATAGACAAGTATGCGTGGTGTCAGATTGTAAATTAAGGCCATTTCGTTGTCGTTTGATATGTAACATTTCAGAAATAAGTCGCTTATAATAAAATCTTTCATAGTCAAGAATTTGAGCCCAGTCGAAATCGTGACCTAACTGTATTCTGTGATCCGTAATAACAGAATGAATGGAGGTGTCTCTGCGAATGTGATTTCGATGTTCGGAAATATCGTTATTAAAAAATTGCTATTCGATCAAAATTACGATTGAAAATCTCAGGAAAGCTCAATTTCACATGTCTGTCAAAGAAGAGCGAATCTGGCATTATTTTTGTTTAAAAAACGTTGGACGAAAAATTCTGACGACAGAGCAAATAACGAGACTTTCTTTACGATGAGTTTTAAACGAAACGTCATTTATTGTCCGACTTTTATGAGAAAAAAATATAAAAAGTATTCTATGAATTCCGCGTATGTAAAATAATTCAAAATCATGTTTCTCCACATAAACTCGAAAAAACTAAAAATAAAATGTCGCACGAAATGAATACGCAGAAAGAACAGCTAAAGTATCTCTAAAAATTTAACTAGATACAGATCTGAAAATAATTTCCTTGGACCATTAAAATGATTAATATCAATCATTTTAAACATCCTACGTAATTATTTTGATGATCTAACAAAATTATTTTCAAATCTGTATCCAGCTAAACTTTTAGATACTTTAATAAAACCGTTTTTTCTATGTAGAAAAAGAAATCTTAAAAAATGGTAGCACATATAAAAATTAAAGTTTCCTGGGACGAAAAGTTAAAATAGTTGATTCGATGAGTTTGTTCTATATAGACGACGATGACAATGACAACAACAATAAATAATAATAAAAATATAGAAAAACATATATACATACGAATACGATGCTTTTCGAATATTCGTCGAGTTTCTTCAATTTTGCCTTCGCTTCCTCGATGGCAAAAGCGAGCGATTTCGCACGCGTAACGAGATACACAAACGCGTTCAAGCCGATTCGCTGAATTTTTATAATGTGCAGAACTTTCGAAAATTCCGCGCGATACCCGTTTGTGAGCTGTTGAGGTATTAGGAATGCAGGTGGAACGCATTGGTCGGTCGTGCTGTCGGTCGTGTGCACGCGAGGCGAAATGAAACGATTCGTCTATCGTGGAAATCTGATCAACGTTGGAGTCACTGCGGATTTATTAAGCGGAGACTATAACACGAGAGCGCTTCATTATTGTTCGCGGCACACAAGGTCAGAGAGTGAATGTCGGATGCATCGGTAACTAGAGTACGTTAGCGACTTTGTACGAGTGACTAATATTTTTAATAATAGATAATTATTTCCTGTAATTTTTTTTTTTCGCACATTGTCTCGTACTGAACTATTGTGTTTTACATTTATCGAAACAAAACGAAATGAACCGGAGTGCAGCGGTGCGCGCATGCTTTATACGCTATCTTGATTCAGCATCTTCATTCAGCATCCGACTGATATCGCGGATAAGATGCGCGGCTACTCACCTCTTCTTCTTTCAACTAGTATAAAAAAGCACATACATAATGTTTTTGAAAACAACTATATGTCTTCTTAGAAAGATTATAACAGATCATAATATTGTACAATAATTATATATATTATTATTTTGGTTAAAATATTAATATTATCTATTTACTGCAAAATTTTTTTTGTTTGGCATGTAAAAAAAGATTAGATTAGAGACAACTCTGTAATAATTTTGTTATAAATAAAAATCTACCACTAATTAAGTTAATAGGAGTTTAATTTAAACTACTATATCCAAAGTTAGATAAGTTAATTATTTTTTTAACTAAATTAAGTCAAAATTAATAACTTATAAAATTAATTTGATTATGTTGAAAATTGCATTAATAAAACACTAATTCACTTAAAAATTAATTTATTAAAATTAATTTAAATTAAATGGAAATAACTAGTTAAAGTTAAAAATTAATTCTTATAAAATTAATTAGGTTAAATAAAGTTATTAACTTTTTAGTTTTATTTTATTTAGCTAGTTACCCAACTTATAATAATTTGTAAGGTTGTTGTCAAGGATGGTCAATTTGGGTGTGTACATTGAGAATATATTTAAAGAAAAGAAAACTAAATTTTACATCGTTTGGCTCTCGGCTGTGACCGGGTC
This sequence comes from Solenopsis fugax, assembly GCA_003595255.1. Taxonomy (NCBI): domain Eukaryota; kingdom Metazoa; phylum Arthropoda; class Insecta; order Hymenoptera; family Formicidae; genus Solenopsis; species Solenopsis fugax. The sequence continues at coordinate 21,208 of QKQZ01054588.1, read as the reverse complement.
TTAACTCTTCGACTGACTGGCACTAACTGACTCTTTTACTGATCTGTAACGCTGCAACGCTCTGAGATAAGTTCGAATATGTCGGTCTTATCAACAAAACAATTGACAGACAAAAGGAAACTTATTTATGACCTAAAGGAAACTAGAATTTATGACCTAACATCCTAACACAGCTCGAGAGCCTTAAAATACTATTCATCGCTTACAATATTACAAATTCACGTAAAGTGAAAGCAAAAAAGAACAATCTAATTTTAAAAAAGATCAATAAATTGTAATCTAAATGTATAAAGAAATCAAATTATTAAAGTTTTTTTAAAAACTTCATTATTATTGAAAAAAAAATTATTATTAGATAAAACAACTTTATGAAATTATTAAATTGCAAAAAAGTTTAAATTAAAAAGATTAAAATAGTTTAAAAAAATAATACATTCAAAAAGAAGAATATTACTAACATTTCCGTGTGTGTTTTTGGAAAAAACAAGACATTAAATTGCTCATCACTTTTACGAACATACATATATATTTTTGAAAAAATTTTTAAAGCTTTTAACATTTTTGTTAAATTGTTTTCTGTTAAAATACATGCAAAAAAAATATATATATAATTTAATATCCTCAAAAATCTTTCGAATATACTGTAATAAATTGTATTACAACAATATTTCTGTAAAGAGAGTACAGAATTATGAGCGATGCGTTAACAACAATGAAAAAAGAGACCGAGAATATAGATTTATCATTTATTAATATCCAATGAAGGAAGTGGAATACAGTTTTGTCCGCTAAGCGTCATCTCCATTATCTCCCTTAACTAGGAAAAGAAACGGGTGTCTCGCTGCGGCGGGTTCGATCTCGGAATGGGGTAAGGAGGAAGCCGAGTCGAACCGTGATCGTCAACATTATATACATATATGTATATATAAAACAATTGTTACACACTAGAGCGAGAGCGCGTAATACAAAACAATGATTCTTCAGTTAGTTTATTACAATACGTCATTTTTTTTACGTTACGTTTACTAATAAAAATATAACTCTCATTATTACATTACCGCTCAGTACAACGTGATCATCCGTCTCCAATATAGTATATAAGTAAAATATCTCTTGCAGTCGCTTACATATCTACGAAGTGTCCACCAAATCATGCGTCTCACAGAGATCGCTTTTAGAGTTCAGCTTTGCACAAGCGATTCAATTCGTCTTTATCCTAACCCCCGCCAAATTCTAAAAACGTCCGCTTTGTCCATAGAACCAGCAATAATAATAAAAAGACACTAATTAACTATGCGTTACTAGCTCATCCTTAGTCACGGCTGACTAATCTTTTTTTTATTACATCCAGTTTTAATGATTATTAAAAATCTTATTGTTAACTTTACAGCACATCTATCTGTAATCGATTAGCCTTAACCGTAAGCGATTGATTCGATTACAAGCTAATTATTTAGTATTTCTTATCTCTAAAGTTAGTAAAATAATTAATCATCTTGATTATCAGTAAGCAATCTTAGTCGCAATTGTACATACATTAGAAAAGAAAACCCCTAAACGTCGGCGCAACGATCTTTAAATTGATCTCGCTTCGATGTCTCTCCTCTTCGTTTCCGGGTGATTCTCGTCGTCGACCGCGATATAACAGGTTTCGTGATTTGGGATCAGAACTTCGGAAGGTCTCTTCGTCAACGATATCAAAATTTCCCGAAAAGCGCAACAGCTGAATCGAAATGGAAGCTCCCCTTCCGACGCAGGACTTCGCGGACACTACGCAGGAATGCATATATACATATTATGCATTCACACGCACACACGTACATAAATGTATATATGCATTCGTGTATATATATATCTCCAAGTTTGCAACTTGTATATGTATACATAATTTTTTTCTCATTTAATATTTATATATGTAGACATCTGTATAATATAGAACTATATTCTCATGCCATATTACAACAATACAAACAGTCAATATTAATGATAATGTTAACTTGCGTAATGCAAGCACCACAGCTAGTATAGCAGTTTGAGCAATACGTAATGCTTCCTTGTATCAGGGCTCGGGAGATTAACACGACGGATCATCGAGAAATATACGATGGCAACAAATTAATCTCCGTCACCCTCGTCGCGCTTGATTCCGTTCCACAGGGTGTCCCGAGAACGACGAAAGTCAAATATCTCGTGCCTTTAATTTTAATCTTATTTACACATATAATTTAGAACTTCAATCAAACATTTCTCTCATAGCTACTTATCAAAGAAAATTAATATTAATTTCTCTCGAATAATAATAAATTCAAAACATATTAAAATACAATAGTTTTTTAAATAATTAATTTATTAATAAAATAAAATGATAATTTAAGTTTAAAAGATGATGAGTAAGAATAAAAGTTGAGATTTTATATACTTTGCAATCTTGAATAGGATTATAGAAAATAGGATCGTTAGTTTTCGTTATGAAACACAGACTACGAAACAACATAGAACACTTTCGGAATTTCGAAACACCGACAAGACTCGGAACACCGTGTATAGCGAATCGCGCCTGTAGGAAAGATTTTACCACTTTCTAACATTGATTGTGATAGATTTAAGCGTAATGAAACACTGTTGATTATGTCACTCCTATTCCTATTACATCACTGCGATTCAATGTCTATTAAACTAGCATGCCAAGAAGAAAAGACATACGTTTTTGCAAGTTTTGCTACGATTCCGTGAAAGTAAATTTTGTAAAATTAATTATTAATTAATTTTCGTAATTTTATAACTGCATAAAATTACAAGTGAAAAGTAAATGATAAAAATTATAATTTTGTGAATTACATATTTTATAAAATTTATTTTATTTTGTTACATATATAAATTAAATTATATATTTAATGAGTCGAAATGTGAATAGTAAGTTGAATTTTTTTTAAATATATCTTAGAGAAAAAAAATTAGCACATAAAGGCACTGAACCTACCCGTACGTTTCATGTGCTGATATTGGCATGCTAACTTAATAAACATTGCGATTCAGAGCTAAGACGAATCTTTTTTTCCCTCCTGTGAACTGTATCGCTGCAAGATTTCAAGATTCTTCCTAAGAATAAAAGATCTGCGGATAGAGTCGGGAAAATGGAATTCCATATCGGGAATCAGCGCATCAATTTCATCTCAGCTCCGACTCGCACACTTCGCTTGGCACGCTTTCATCGACGAAGCATCTAGCAGCCAGTCACGTAAATATGATCTCGATCCTCTTCTAACATTTATTCACGAATAATGTACTTATTTACACAACATCTCTAACGTATTTACATCGCCAGTAACAGCTTTACGCGACTATGTAATAAGAGAGGAGTAGCTTTGTACCGCTTGTCGCGCGCGCGCGTCTATAGGCATTGATGCTTCGTCTTATAAGTATGATACGCTTCCAATTTTCTCAACTAAATGCACAAATAGTTATCTCGGTTATTTTCCAGAATATTCCCGAAGTATTGGATCGTAAAAAAAGATTTAGAGAGGACAAATCTATTAGAAACAACGATTTAAAAAAGATCCTTTTCTCATTTCTCAAATTAATATTTTTGCCTCCATCATTATCGCATTCTTGTCTATAAATAAGCACATTGTCATTTTTCAAATTACCCCATTAATATTGTCTTATATCATTTTCTTTAGTACAAATTATACGCATATACATTTGCCTTGTCAGCTAATTTAATGATATATATAAATAATACAAAATATATCTTCAGTGTGTGTGTTCTCGTGGGTAAATAATATTCGTAGGATATTAAATTTTCTTAGAACGAATGAAACGGTAAAGTGAAATGGATAAAATCGCGTAAGACAAGTAACACCTGTAAATTAGTGTTACTAAGCATGTTCCTTCGTTTTACGACTGCCTTTCTTGCCAGCGATATGAATATCTCACGCGAGAAAATAGCCCTGAAAGAACTTGACGCGAACTTTGCAGAGCATTACGTATTACGTCTCTATATAACATTTGGCAATGAGTAGAGTGCTAACAGTTCTTATGCTAATTATCTCTAAGCGTCACAGTTAACATTACGTTACTTCTCCTTAATAACAACAGGGAGACTCAGGTAACAGTTTCAACAAGTTCTCATTCTCGGCGTATTATTCCGTTAAACAAAAAATTTCATTGATATTTCAATTCATGCCTTTGCATCACTCACATATCGAGGAAAGAAAATGTATTTAGAATAGACAAGTACTTGCAAGTGTATAATACAATGAGAGACTACTGATAAATTGTGGTATAAAAGTGGCATAAAGTATATAAAAGATAAATCTTGGATACAATTTTTATATAAGCAAAATTTTGTTTATTGGAATAATACGAGAGACGTGCTAAGGGTCGTATAACAGAAGTCGTATAGTAGGAGCTGTACAAGGATTCGTAAAACTAAGATAATAAATCAAACAAATTTATGGAATCAAAATTGTATACATATACATATATATATACTTTTATATATAAAATTTATATATATATATATTTATATAAAACGATAAAGTTATAAAATCGGATTGAAAAATAAATAAACCATCATATAGAAGAATATGCATAGATAAGCGAATGTAATCGTCAATCTAGAAGATTTTTATCTAATTTCCTGAGTATTGGAAATCCGGATTTCCAATATTTTAATCATTTTTGTTTTGGTTGAAATACTTATCATAAATAAAAAAAAAACGAGTGTTAAATGAAATTATAACACTCTGTACACACGATAAAAATATTTGAATAAAAATGTTCAAAAACTAAATGTTCAATTCTCAGATATAAACATTAGTTACTAATTTTTGCTAAGATTTTAATGTTTGTTTTAACTTATAATGTATATTTTAACCAAAATGTATAGAATGATAAATATAAATAAACAATTACAATATCCCAGGAATCAGATGAAAATTTTTACAGTGACAATTTAGACACATTCATCTACGTACAGCTCGTATATGTTAATTTCCTCATTTAATCGTCAATTCCCGAAATTTTCAAATTAAAACTCAAATTTTGGAGATGTAACATAGTATAATATAAAATGATTAAAAACGCAAGGTGGAATAAAAACGCGAGGTTTCAAAGATCATTAAAAACTAGCACTTCACGTGCGAAACTAAAAATATACGAGATCGAAAAGGTTAAAGTGTGTCTCTACAGTATCATAAAAATCTGCGAAAATAGGTCAAAGAGATTTACGATATGAGATATGAAAAACGACGAAATGAGACGACAACACCTAAATACGTCATCTACAGGACAGTAAAAGATCTATAATACGAGAGACTGTTTCTGTTAATCATGAATACACGACGTAAAAATCTGTCACAGATCATCACAAAATATAACGATCTATCGTACGAATAAAGAAACTACCGGATACGGAACCAAGAATCGTGTACTTCCTTCGAAAGCTACCGCCGCGATTCGAAGAACGAGCGGCAGCGTGCAAATCGTCAGAGTTTCTCGGTTGTCGCTGACTGATGAATGCCGGCCGATGCCGATGATGTAGACGTGACGGATGGGCCCACGCTCGTTGAGCGTTCCAACGGGAAGGATGTCTTGCCTAAGGGTGGCTGTGAGATCGCACGCTTCGCCGTCCTAAAAGAGCTGTCGATCAGCAATAGTCAATAAACAGTCGTAAACTTCGAGATAACCGAGGAACGTTTAATATTCAATTCTTCCCATAGAGAAATGAATTTCATCTCGATTTAATTTTCAGACGTCTAAGATATAATTCATCACATCGTATTCGAAACAATCATCTTATATCATTCTCAATATTTTATATTAAATATTATTTATTATTATATTTAATATAAAATTATTACGTATGACAAATTGATATGATTAAATTATTACATAATCCAATTAAGATGTGGAATTTTTCAATTATCTGTCGTCGAAGAGTGTGAATTTTATTCTTATGATTTTGGTATTCCACATTGGGAAGGAAAGATTTAAGCATCCCAAAGTTATCTTGATGAGTGATTTATATCGTCGGCATATTCGGCGTACTGTCATTCGAATTAGCATGACTGACAGCACACGAAATACGATTATACTGCGATGGACATCGTATATTGCATTCTCGAGACTATCCGCACATCTAATTAAAATCTATCGATTATATGACAGAAATAAATTGTAAATCAATCCTGAAAATAGAAGCCTCTTTAATAACAAATTTTAAGAGCAAGTTTTATTTATTACAATGCGATAAAAATAGCATATGTATAATAATGGATCGACTGATGCTAGATGAAGAAAGCGATTAGAAATTAGTTTGAAAGTCTATGGATTTAAAAAATGACGATAATCCGACAATGCCATATAAAATTATTAACTGGATATTATTTTCCAGACGATATATTGTGCAATCCGCTTCTGTGCTGTGCGACGTGTGCAATAAGCAGCAGTGATACATCTTTTTCTTATTCGCTTTCGCGTCTGGATGAAAGCACAACAATTTATCCCTCCTTTATAACATTTAGACTGAAAACGGTTAATGATTTCACTTGCATCTGCACATTATTCATTTCTGTTGCAGTGTAATATATACATGATTTCTCTCGATAGCCTGTACATACATAGATAACATCAACAGATATGTCTACAGGATGCAAAAAAATATATAAAACGAGTCCTTTGAAAATTTTTAATTTAATTTAATTTACAATCTTGACTTTATCAATATGAAATATTGTATTTCTAATTAAACTTTATATACATATGTACACTCACAATAAATGGCAAAAATATACAAGAAGTGGAAATTAATTGAAAAAAATTATTTTTATATATATTTTAGATTTTTTTTCGAGAATTCTTTATTAATATTTCCAGCTCTCTCTCTCTCTCTCTCTCTCTCTCTCTCTCTCTCTCTCTCTCTCTCTTTTCCTCTCTTAAAGTTTCAGTTTTTTTTAAATTTAAATACGGGGAGAGTATTATCTAAAAAATTCTAAAGACATCAGCTTATATTCTTTTTATATATTTCGCTCTGCATCCTGTACAGAATAGTGTGCTTCGTATTGTAATTTAACTCGCTTGCGAGTGAAATAGATCGCCATTGAAAGCGGATGAATGAGAACAGCGCAGTGGGAAAGCGGCGTGTTTTACACTGGTATTGTACTGCTGGAAAAGCATGACGTAACATATCTGTGAAGCGTTAATGGATAATGAGACCAGATGTGTAGACGGAAGACACCTGTCCGCCCTGTGGATGACAGCGAGACAATTATTTAAATCTTGTTGTCCTTGAATGACGTGGGGGATCGTGGCACTAAGCATTCAACTAAGCGAGACGATTCTGTACTGTCCAAGCTTCTGTTATTCGATTCTAAAATAACATAGCTCTGGCAGACAATTGCACAACTACAGAAAAAAAAAGTTAATTTTACAGTCTCCCTTATACTTTACATTATACGTAATTACAAATTAACTCATAAAGATTTTTCTATTCTTCAGTTTCCACTGTAAATGCAGATTTTTTTCTATGTTACGATTACACATACGGGATATGTCAGCATCTGTGGAATAGTTTAATGTAAGTTAATCGGAAGTTAATAAGTTATAAATTGTATAGTTGATAAACTCATCTTCGCACTTGCTGCCAGTACTATGGAGAGAACCATAAGTAGACAAGCGAAAAGGGCAAAACGATTTCTCTCTTTCTCTCTTTTTATGGAGGTAGCAATAAAACAGCTGCGAAATTAATGAAATACTTGATTCGCGGAGCGAGTTTTCTAATTAATCGATTAATTCGTTTCTACAAGCACGCCAAGAGAAAAGAGATCTTAGGAGTTGCCTGGAGTCTGATCTTACATTTCGGTTAGTCTTTATTTTTTCTGTAATTCTTGATACCGCTTTCTCGTTAGCGTATGCTATCGTTTGTCCCATGATTCCGCCACCTATGGAATGCAATATTATGAACGAACCAGAACCGCTCAGAGCGACGAGATTATTAGCGCGCGTGTATCGTGATTGGCACAGCGGAGTATGCATGATCGGGTGACAAGGGCGGCGTTTGCCTCTAATAAACGGAGATCACACGGGTATAACCGTGAGCTCTCGGAACTTGCACATTCACATATATGATAATCGTGCACTGATAGTGTCTTCTGTAAATCTATCGCATCCCCATTCGTGCTGTCTGTAGTCTTTTCACACAAGCAACGGTTCAGCCTGATCTACCACCAAGGAAATCATTCGTCCCATTGATTCTTTATGTAACTAATCTATAATCAAAATCTATCGATTATATACTTGCTGGCTATTTAAACTCTGCAGCATGATAATAAATGTTCTTCTGTAAATTCTATCACGTTCTTTTTTTTTCCAAAAAGCGACTATACGTAAGCGATGGTCTCTCAGTCAAACATTTTGAAGATTCACAACTTATAGTTTCTTGTTATGTAAAATAAAATTTATTAATTTATCAACTACACCGAGTCATGTTTTTGCAAAGAAAAACTACAAGTTCTATTATTTATTAAAATAATTACATGAATTTTAACGGAGATTTTAAAATGTTATTAATTATACATCATATTTAAATCTCTATTATATGTATATTAAATTATGTTAATGAAATAAAAAATTAATATACATTATATTACAGTAAATCATAAATTTCAATAAATTAAAAATTTCTTGCATATATTTAAATAGGTATTTGCATCAAGACCACGTGTTCAAGTTGAAAAGAATATTAATTATTCAATTAAAACTATGTAGCCTTTAATCGTATAACTTCTGATCCAATTTAATTTAGGAATAAGATATTAAGGCAGAGTCCCGTCAGTTGAGAGACATGTAAAACGCGGAGCGGACTAGGTGGTGGATCCAGCATTCTGTGACACAAAACACTCATCTAACAAGTTTCAAGCGGAACGTGAGACGGTTTACCTTCGTCGCTAAAGTGAGACCGGTTCGTTTCGGGGAGGATTACGAAAACGACTCTATTTCCCGGGCGTATCTAGCGAGCGGTCATAGAGCGGATTAACCACAGATCCTGGACATTGTGTACTAGCCGATAGGCAAACAATGATTTCGAGCGTAGGTATGGCGACAACAGCTTTTTTCGCCAAGTGAGAGATAGAGACAGAGAAGTGTGATATTTAACTACGCTGAGACAACGCGACATATCCTCATAGCAGGTACCTGCAATCAAGAGACTGGTCAGCGAGATACGGTTGATGGGCCTCCGCTTTTACTGACTAGACAGCGTAGGGACGTGACCCGGTGCAGCGCGCGTTAATGGCAAAAAGATCCGGTCGTAAGGGGAGAACGAGAAGGAAAAAAACAGCGGAACGTTGATTACGAAACGTCGATCGGACCTGGCAATCGCGACAATCGTGTCGCAACGTCGATTTTCACAATCGAACGTTCTATAATTCAATTATCCCTTTTCCCTCGTTCAAACGTCCTTCCTCGCGCACGACAGCTAGTGCGGACCGTGCGATTCGAAGACAGACGTCGTCTTAATAGATCTCATTGTAAGCCGACCGTTGCCAATTTCCGCGTTTGTTAAATACGCACTGTTTCCGTGTGCGAAAAGATTATACGATTTTGTATAATACGATCTTTTTACCAGTAAGAGATCGCGCTGCAATATCTGCGATAAAGATTTGGGGAAAAGCGGAGGGCATAGGCGCCGACGCATTCCCGATTTGAATCAATTGATTTAAGCTAATCGAGTTAAATTCAGTAACAAGCGAGCTTTAAAACAGCCGGATTCTCTCCAGAGTGAAGAATGGGCACAAGGGGCTATTACAACTTCCCTTCCTATAAAAATTGCAAGGTGGCCAAAGGAGGCCGTGACTCTTCACAGAGGCTGTGGAGCAATCAACAGGGTGTTTACTCAAATATAAAAGAATTCCCTGAGAATTTTCGGATTTTTCAAGAATTTTATTCGAACTTCTAGATAAGACTAAATAATCTTTTAATACACTTTTGAACAATCTATTTTATAAATTAGAGAGATATTCGACCGATAATGTACAACATACAAATTGAAACAAGAATGCCTTCTACGATCAAACTAGATCTTAGTGCTTTTATATATTTTACTTTGTGTGATTTTTATATACCTTTTTTCAAATTCAACCGATTACGCGCCGAATTACTTTTCCGGTCATAACGCAGCTATAAGTTGAACATGAACAGGTAATATCACATTTATTAAATTAGAAACAATTTAATAATTGACGATGCTAACTTGCATCTTGATGTTAGACCCCTTTTCCCCCCCTGAAAAAACTTTAAAGAATTTATTGCGAAAAATCTATTTTATTATACACGCTTTTTACTATTTCTTATTCATAAAGTAAAACGCAAGTTTTAAATATAAAATTTCAGAAAATATAAAAAGAATCACTTTAGCTCACTAGAAGTGTAGAATTTGAAAGGTGATTAAACACACAGAATCAATTTAGAACCATGTACTGTCTTCCCATTAATTTTTTTATAAAAACTCTCGAATCTCATGAAAATGTACGTAGATGTACATGCCATGTTTATTATTAATCGATTGTCGACATTTTGCATTATCAAGAAAAAATGATCAAAGAAATAATTTTGTCAGAAATAGATAGAATTGAAATTTCGAAGTATGAGATACCCAAAATAGAATTTTCTTAAGTACCAATAAAATTCTATGAAAATCCATGATTTTCATGGATAGAAAAGAAATACCATAAGAATTTTAGGTTTTCCCAGTTTTTCCCGGTAGTAAACACTCTGAACCAAGTTAAATCAAATATTAAAAGTGCAATACTCGTTCAATTGGCTGGTGCAAGTTGGAGAACGATTATCGCGCGCCGCCGGCGCCTATGACGATGAGTAAGCAGTAGACGGTTTATTAGATAGTTACCAATGTGAGTAAGTAAATTGTACGTAGATTATAGGCGTGTGTTAGATGTGAGTAAGGTAGATTTTCCGCTTTAAGTAGACGCTGTTGCGCGCCGGGGAGTTCACCGCTGTGTCGTTACTGCAACATAGCCGGTGCTCGTTTTCACACACGCAAAGGACACACACACGCACACACACTTTGCCGCTAGCCGAACAGCTATGGCAATCCCGCGCGCGAACGTCGCACAGGGTGTCCTTTCTCAACCCTTTCTTGCCTGACCGCAACAAAGGTACATAACGAGCAGTCTGCCAAGCTGGACAAATGTCAAAATTCGCCGTCATTTCTATCCGTTTATTACACTGAATAAACTTTAACGCAGCAACGTTTGTGCATCGACCTTTCAAAATGCATATCTTCCGTAAGATCGAAGAGTTCGTCAGATAGCTTCTCGAATTTTCATAAACGATTGTTAAATCGACAATTCAAACCGGCAATCAATTGAATCGATCGTCACTGGAACGAAAGAAATAAAACAAAATAATCACGTTTGAAAGCAATTTCAAGTAATTGGGCAACAGAGGGTTGAGAGGATAAACTCGCTCTCGCAAAGATGCTGACTGCATCTTCCCCTTGTAGCTTCGAAAGTCAGTTGCACCAATGTTAACGAACTGAATAGTTCTACGTTCGTGAACAGTTCAATAGAGTTTTTCTTCTACGTATTAATAATAATATAATATGCACTAAATTGTTATATGTAGAAAAAATGAATTGAATTATTAGATTACTTATTACAAAATTGATATTGTTTATAACAGAGTACTATTAGGATGTGCAATGGTATTTGAAAAATGCTTTTTGATATCTACATTATTGTGAAAAAGAAAAATCACAATCAAAAACTAGGTGTCGTAAGAATAAGCAGAAGTGATTGGTAATCTTAATCGGGAGTTTTAACAGCCACAATCACAGGTGCAATTGATTCCGGAACACAGTAAATGCATAACTACAACGTTTTCAGCGTAACGAACGACAACAGAATCCGGCAAAAAAGATATTTTTAGATATTATCCTTTAGCGAAGCGTGGGAAGATCTCTCGTTACGATATTGCCGGAAAGTGCATTGCTAGAAAAACTCACCTTCGTCGACGCAGGGAAGTATTCTGTCCTGGTAAACCGAATTGACCTCTGGGGATCACCATGCGCGCATTGCCCTGAGCAGGCCGCGAACCCCCGTGCGCCTGCAGCATGCTCAAATGAGCGGCATACCCGTCGTACAGTATTGTCGCCATTGCTTGATGCTTTTTGGATACTTTGCCGATGATGAAGATCTGGCTCGCTTTCAGATTTATCGCCGTGTATACGCTAATATCCTTCTCACTGCCGTACGCCTGATGGATTATCATACCGTGCTCCTACATCCAATTAATCATTGTTAATTACACGATATCAAAATTATCGTATCGAATGGAGAAATGTGAGATAAGATCGGTCACGAGTTTAACTGATATTCCTTTCAAAACGTAATAAGAAAATTGCTAGAAAATTAACTCTACTTAATTTTGAACAAAAAAATTAATTTTGAAGTTAAACGGATATCCTTGTAACGGTGCATTGTAGAAGCACATTTTTATAAGTCGCCGAAATTAATTTGCGGGACAATAAACTGACTCACTATCGATTCATTGAAAATTTGCTTGTTGATTAGAAAACGGAAGTATTTGCCGAATTGATCATATATGAATATATAATCGATTTATCGAGTTCTATTGGTAACTATATAATTTTAGCAAGCTTCAAGCTCGCACTAACCTTCACAAGCTTATTCAAGTAGGCGGCTTTGTGGGCGAGCGGATCCCTGGACAGGCCGTCGGCAAATGAGACGAGACCGTGAGGAAAATTATGCTGCGACAGCCAGGAAACTACTGTCTGCTGTTGCATATCGGGTCTCGCGGTAATATAAATGATGAGGTAACCCAGTTCCTGCCAATGCCTACAAGAGAAATAATAAAGGACTTTAATTAATAATGTCGGCTATCTTTTCCTATCTTTCAACTTAAAAAAATATAAATTTTTCAAAGAATATATTCTTACATCTAATTTCCAGCTGCAACTATAAATTTTTTTTATTAAATAAAGCAATTTTTTCATTATTAAAACACAAAATGTCGAAAATAAAGAAATTTCGTAGAAAATCTTTGTAAATAGAATTATTTCCTAATGTTAATCGCATTGAATATAATAAAAAAATTAAAATTCAACTTTCAATTATAAGTACTTTATATATTTAATAAAAAGAATTTCGTGATCAAATAAGAAAAGTTAAGCAAATATAAAATTTCTTAAATCTTAATTGTTTTACATTTTTCTACAAATTATTCTAATATAGATTCTATAGATAAAGAAATAAATGCAGTTCGTTTTAATTCGTTACCTCACAACATCGACGGCACCAGCCCTGACTTTCGGATCTTTACCACTCACCGACCTACTAGCGGCAAAAGAACCGTCTATGCTAAAAACCACACATTCAGTTCTCGGCGGTATCACAGCCATGAAAAAATCTACAGATGTATGATCTCCCCTGAAACGCGAACATGCATGCATTCAGATTAAAACTTGGTATTCCCTTTGCATTAACTAAAGAGAGAGAGAGAAAGAGAGAGAGAGCACTAATCTATATTAATTATATCCTTAATTGTTCTCATTTATATTTCAACTTTCATATTCAAATATCTTTCATTTATATATCATGATATATTAATTTCAATCTTCCTGGATTAATTATAATTAATTCTAATTACTAATAACAATTTAAATTTCAATTATAATTGCATTATAATTTGCATTAATATCTATTTAAATTTTAAAGAGAAAAATATATTACCTTACAACCATCTTTACTGGATAAAGTCCGTAACCTAGCACTTTGTCATCTGGTATTTTATAAATTATTCTACCATTCTTGTCAGTTATCTCAGTAGAGAGGTATGTCCACTCGCCTGCCGGTGAGTTTTTCATAATATGGATATCAACTTTCTCACCTGCGACATAATGATAATGATACGTATTTTCCATCTTAAATTTAATAACATTTTTAACGATTAGTAACATCGCGATTTGTTTCACAACATAAAATTATTATTAATAATAATTGATAAATTTAACAAGTAATAGATTAAACACTAAATTTTGACATTGATTAAATGGACCTCTTGCTAGAAAAATTAATTTTAAAGAAGTTCTTTTCTTAATTTACCTGTTAATGTTATCATATCAATAGGACTGTACATAAACCTAGCGACTAATACTTGTAGTGCACCTTCCCTCACGATGACATCATTCGCTCTGTGATTGGCAGCAACATTCTGAAATGCGTCAATGTGAGCAATGCAGCTAAGAACTATTTTAAAATAATTACTATATATTAAAGATTAAATTTAAATTGATATAAAGAGACGAACCTTAAGTTTAACGGAGGTACGCTTTTTATTCCATTTTTCTCTGGGTTGACCTGGACGGAAGCAAGTGAGATCTTTTTCCTCGTTGCCGAGCAATGGCGCATCGAATCTGCCCAATTGTCTCAAAATGAACGCGATCACGTCCGAAGACTCCCAATAACTAGCGTGGAAGAGATGCGGCAAGGCGTTTGTAGGAAAATTAGCGAGACCCTCTGGACAATAGAGCGCAAAATCTAGTCTTTTGGTGCCCCACCACTTTTGCATCACTGAAACGAAATAATAAGCGTTTCAGATTATTTCAACATGTTTGATATTATATGGGATGATTTGCTCTTTCGATCAAAAAATCGAAAGAGCTTACTTAGAAGAGCTGTCGCAAATTTAACTTTGAAATTCAAGCTTAGAGACAAGTCTGAATTATAGATAACAAAGTACAATAAATAATTTCTACTTACGGGCAGACACTGCCTGTAAAGGAACATTGTCAATAATTCCTGACATTGTACTTTGAAGTGATATATCGGATAATCTTCTTAAATGCGACATTTGAAAATTGGGAACATTCAATCCGTCGGCATACAGCTGCGGATTAGTCTGGATAGTTTCCACTAAAATCATATTAATTAACGTTAAAGTTCTTTTTTTTCACTACAAATTTTGGAGAGATTAAAAAATATAATTTCTGCTTCCATGTTTTATAATTTTATTTGCAATTTAAATATACTTACGCAAGTGATAAGGCTGACCATTGCCGAGTGGATATTTTTGATACCGGGCAATGTTAACTGGTGCGATCAGGGAAAATCTCGCTGAGATCAAGGGTTCCAATCTCGCAGCCACAGGATCCGTGGGATGAAACAGATTGTATACTTGGTTGACTAATGGCCTGGGTATGAAACTATTCCTGTCGTTAGACGCGGCAATCTTTCTATAAGCGAGGACTAATGCGAGCGGACTGCCGAACGTAAAAAAGTCACCCACTTCAAAATCCAACTTGTCACTGCAAATGTTAATGAGAACCAATTAATATTTTCAGTCATATTTAGTCTTGAGTCATTTCTGTTGGTAATGAACTACAT
This sequence comes from Solenopsis fugax, assembly GCA_003595255.1. Lineage (NCBI taxonomy): Eukaryota > Metazoa > Arthropoda > Insecta > Hymenoptera > Formicidae > Solenopsis > Solenopsis fugax. The sequence continues at coordinate 5,786 of QKQZ01054588.1, read as the reverse complement.
CCAATAAAAAAACGCAGTTACTAAGGTCACATTATACTAGTTTCTCCTTTTGTCTTATTGTCTTAGTTTTATTTAAGAAAAGTCTAATCATCATTGATATAATCGTAGTTGCTCACCCCGTGCCAGAAGACCTTCTTCTAGGAGACGGCGCAGATAGATGTTTACCGTCTTCGCTGTTGTCATTACCCTGCTGGCCACTACCTTCTAGAATGCTATTTTCGCTGCTATGACGCGAGTGCTGCGTTGCTCTACATAAAGCGTCGTAGGTCAAGATCGACCCCATCGAGTCGCCCACAAAGCAAATCTGTCCGTTGAAACCTTTACCCTCATCACTTTTGATAAAGTCATGGTACACTTGATTAGCGTTCATCACCACGCGCGACACTGTATCTTGATATTCGGAACTTGAGCTCGCCAACAGCGGAATCGCGCCAATTGGAATGGTGTCGTGTGTTACTTGCGGAGCGTCCATGCATGAAGGCGACATGTCGAAGCTGTATGGACTCAGGCTATGCAACGGAATTACGAGATTTTAGTAACATCCGCGACACATTTGAGTATAAAACAGATAATATTACCTTGACAAAATTCCCAGGCCTTCGGTACAGATGGAAGGACAGGCGACGAATTTAATGGATACGTGACCAACCATGCTGGGATAATGCTGTCTCATGACAGATTCAAAAGCTCCACGGAATGTCGTTATGTCTGACTTTTTCGCCGTTAAATCGACATTCGCATCTGAAATGCAGAAACGTGATTCTGGATCAATACATACTGATGTATGCAAGATTTCCCAAACTTATGTAGATTGTGACCCGTTTTTAAAAATGGCAAACATCTGCGACCCATCTAGTTTTAAGAATTATGAAAGAGCAGGGAGAGGGAAATTTATTATTTATTTACATTACTTTATTCCTCCTACTTTTTAATTTTTTTATCAAATATAATTTTACAAATCTATAGTTCAAAATATAAGATATGAAGAATACGCTTATTTTCTATTTCTATTCGTAATATTTTTGACATCGCATTTAATCATTTTCATGTACAATGAGTTTAATAATTGTAGTTTATCTTGAAATTTGGTTTCGATTTTTATCATAGCTGAAAAACTTTTCGCAATCAATCAATGAATCGCGACCCATACTTTAGGAATCCTTGAATGATCTTATTGTGGTCCATTTATTTCAGGTAAATATAAAATAGAGAAATATATGTAAAAGAAAAAAAGTTCTATTCCAAATAGTAGTAAAAAATATATAATCATATAAAATACATTATATAGATGCATAAAATAAGAGACTCTATGTATAATTTTTACTCAAAGATATAAAAAAAAATTAAGAGCTTATAAGAATTATACAAATTAAACGAAAGAGTTCTTACTTACCTAAAACACTGCCGCCGTGTACCACAATAATTAAAACAGTAATTTTGCATGGTTGATGCGTAGGAGAATGTTGAGGAGACGCTGGACAGGACACGTCGATACTAGCCGACGTGCTGATCTGCAATTTCTTACTGCTTCGTTCGTTGGTGATACGTTGCAGATACGAAGGCGAAAATATTGTATCCTCTGAAAATAAGAAAATCCCATTGTTACCATTCCCATTAGAAGAACAAAGGAAAATTTAATAACATTTTATTCTATGTTTTATCATATTTCGAAAATGAAGATAATTTAGTAGACGCGGAAAATGATGCAAAGAGAGAGAGAGGGAGAGAATGTGTGAGCTTAATAATTATTACATTTACGCTGCAAGGATATTTAAAAATATATATATATTAACCTTGCTCGTTTGCCGCAGATGGAGTCCGTACAGTCGTGTCCTCCCCTTCTGCTAGAAGATCCAAAGAACTCCATTTAGCTAATGAAGAGCTATCTTCAAAGTCCTCTGTGTAATCAGAAACGTTAACACTGCTTATGCAATGTGCCTTCTCCCCGATTGTATATATTTTGAAACAGGAAACTTGCAATAATATAATATATGAATCGATATTACAAAATATAATACTTTAAAGAGCATAATCTCACAAACAATAACAATTTTATAGCAATATTTGTCTGATACGATATATATAAATAGAGAAGCTCAATTGCAATTAAAGATTATTTGAATTCCAGATTATATAGAGGTCATTTCGCACGCGTGTCACTCCGTCTAACGCAATACCTATGTGATACTCTAACGTAAGCAAAACAAGTTAATTTTCGTTAGCCACTAATCAGTTAAGTCTCTTTACTACGTAGCCATGCTGTCGCATGCCGCGTGTGAACCTTTCGCGGTTTCTCATGCTCGAGTCTAATCTTAGTCGCATGTCACGCCGAAAGATGCAAATTTAGTTTGTGCCAAATAGTCCGATTTATCGTCTACGCGTACTTTAAGGCCATTCGTTAATTCTACACAGATGACATGTGTGTGACGGTACTCTCACTTTTGTTTTTTCTTGTCTTTCACCTCGCAACTTATCTCGCTTATTACTTAATCACTCTACGTGTCCTACCTTTGCGTATAACAGGTATAATGAACCCAGCTGCAGTATGGGGGTGCGACATAAAAAACAAAGAGGATACACATAAAAACGCAGCACATGCTGTTGTTTCTACTTCAGTTATCTATGCATTGTTGCAAGACACACTTCTTTCGCATAATTAGCAAGAATTAGCAAGAAGCATTACTATAAAACTTATTAGTATTAATATCGTCAGGTTACAAAAAATATTTCATGTCTCACGAGAATTAACATGTATAAATACATCAATATCTTGCATACTTTACGAAATGTCACATATTTAGATATCTTCAAACAATAGAATGTCTTGAGAATTCGCAATAGATATTTCTTTAAAAATTTTTTCAAGATTATTGTTTATTCTGTTAATTAATTACGACAAGGATATTCGACAGCTTTTTGGAATCTTTAGAATGTTCGGTATTTATTTTTTAAATAATATATCTTTTGCTTAAACTGTTTCAGCATTTGTAACGAAATCTTAGAGCTTTCATTTGGTATATTGAGACTCACTACGACAGAAAGCAGCGTGTCGCAGAATTATTATCCGGCTATCATTCATTTATTACGAACTGTGTTAATGCGTTTTCTCTAAATTATCACAGGCATGCTATACATACGCATCCGTCTAATAATCTTACCCTGGCAATCGAAGAACTCGTCGTCGCTGCCGGATTCGGATTCCCTGACAATGCTTTCCATCCTCCAGTTGGCGATCTGAATGTCGAAATTCTTATTCGAATTCGGCGAATGCAAGGACACGTTGTGCTTTATCCATTCCTTCTTAGCTTTTTCAGCGGCCGCATTTCTACAACGCAGTTCGCTCCAATTAATTTGTTAATACATTATTCACCGGAAACGTCTCAATTCGTCCTCTGTTGCTTGATCATTATTGATTGGTGACAATTTCACTCGTGTTTAGAGCATACAGTTTAAAATATTTAAAGCTGGTATTCATAGTCGATTCTTATTTCAACACCGTCTTGACCCTTCACAGACCACATGGGAATTTGAAGATTCAGATGATTTTTTTCAATTATTCAGTAAACAGTAACAAAAAAGGGATCGGCTTCCCTACCTAAAAAAGTTATTGGTAGTGGGGACTCGTCGGGCAAGGGACACCTTGTTTCGTCAGTCGTGTTTAATACAGTGACACGAAAATAGAACGTGTGCTGTCAACGACCTAGGTGATCTCGTTTTTTTATCAAAATAAGTGGATCATGTTTTTTTGCTATTTTTAGTCTTCATTTCAATATCTAATTTAAGTAAAAGATAATTATAAAAATTTAAAATAGACGCACCAAGATTTGCACCAAAATAATCCATGTTTAACACGACAATATTTTATTAAAAAGCTTACGTCTTCTCTGGTACAACTTCATATGCAAGCTCGCTATATAAACAATTTGCCTAAAATTGCTGTGCTTTATGCCGAAATTCAGTTTACGAGAAGCATTTTTGTAACACACGATGAGTAAAAAGAAATCGATTTTTTTTTTCAATCAGTTTTTCAATCTTTATGCTATAAAGAATAAACCTGTAAAACGATTTAATGAAAATCGAACAGTTTGTTATTTTTGAAAAACGCGGCCAAACGATACGGCATTTCACGAGCTTAACGACGCACGTGGAATAACGCGCAAGATCTTTATTAATTTATAATCAAAACCGATCTTTTTCTTCGTCCCCAAATAATATATCGAAAGAGAAAGATGTATTTATTAATGTGCTTGGTATAGCAGAACAAGGTAATTCATTCGTTTTATATGTAAACATTTTGTAAAACTTTAAATACATTTTTCTCAAATCCAAATCGTTTTTCAACCCTGTCCTAGGCTTTTCTCAGAAACAACTAAATTAATCGATTTTTACCTTGAAGCAAAATATTTGTAATACTTGTGGCTATGGTTGAAACTAGGAAACTTTTTTAATATATTAAAAAGTTTTTCAGATTTTTTAGAGCCCAGAAACCCTTTGAATAACGCATTTATCGCTCAGCGATCCAGGTGGTCTGATTAGCTACTGAAATTCAGGGTAGACTGCGAAAGATTAAGTACTTAATGTCTTAAGATGATAATACAGCTCTGTGATTGATTTATGATACTTAAAATGATCTCAAGTATAAAAATCGACTATAAACACTGACTTGTAAATCATCGTGCAAAGTTGATAGAGTTTAAGATTCATATTAGGTTGGCAAAAAAGTCATATCGTTTTGTTTTCTATGTAAATGAAAGTTTTTGCTCGGTATGAAAAAATGTCTTTCATTTACATATAAGAAGAACAATATGACTTTTTTGCCAACCTAATAGTTTTCATTATAGGATTTGTGATTATGTTTATTCTTCATTTTTTGTAGTGGTCTGTTTCTTTTTGACATTATAAACGAAATTTTGTATGCTTCTGTATAGCAAATAGCCGGCCAGAGGCGTTAATTTCTGCAAAAATATCCGGTCGATTAACGGTGTTAATTCAACCATAAATACAATCTAATGTCGTGTTTATATTAATACAATCATCATAGCATTATTTTATTATCAAGTAGAATGCAATTTTTTACGGCAGTTAGCTGCAGTAAGCACAGCCACAAATTACTAACACCAGATGTGGTGCATTCGCGATTAACTGATCATTTTAAAGGAACTGATATTACCAGACATAATGACACAATATTAAGGTCGGTTGGCGAGCAGACTCTTGCATAACGCATAAGAGAATTAACCAATCAAATCCTTCATTTCCATCCTGAGAAGGGAAATAAACGATTCTGATTGATGGATTCTCTTATGCATCATGCGTTATGCAAGAGTCTGTGCTTTAGTCTTTACCGTACATACGGTATAAAAACAAATTCTATTGTATATAACAAATGCCTTATGGTCAATAGCCTCAAAAATATTAATAATTTTCCACATTTTTGCATGGTTATAAATATTAAAATCATTGTCCTCAAAAGCTGTCGTACAATGATCAAACAAAAAATTTGTTTTATTTATTTAATTTATGTTGTCAGAGAGAAAAGAAAAGGTCATTCTCTTCGGTGAAGCGAATAGAACGGGATAATCTTACTTGATCTCATCCAGATCGATCGGTGAGTCTCCGGGACTGATCTCTCCCTCGGAGCTAGCCGCCGTGTTGATGATGGGAATGTCGGACGGCTTCCTGACGGACGGCGGGCTCTGCGCCTCCTCGTTCTTCTCGATGCTGCCCAGGGTGGCCGCCAGCGTTTTGGCTACCGCCGACTCCTCCGCGTTCGCCGGCGTCGCCGC
>QKQZ01054583.1:0-15850 GCA_003595255.1 Solenopsis fugax | reverse complement strand
AAATTAAGGAATTGTATTTATTTTTTTGAAGAACTTAATTTTCTTATTAAGTAAATCATTTATTAATTATAAATATTTTATGCTATACAGTCAACATTTATTGAAATATAAATTTTATTTTTTATAAATTAATAATTTTCCAGTAATATTACTTTAAATTAAAAAAATAATTTTTCTATTAAACAAATAGTTCATAATTTGCAAAAAAATATTTTATGCAATATAACAAATGTTCACTTAAGGTCTTAAAATTATGATTTGTTAAAGAAGCTATATCGTATAGTATTAGTGTTTATTGATTTTATTTCAAATTAGTTATTTAAATTGATTTAATGTTGTTTATAATATCTTGAGAAACACATGTCTACACTAGTAGGATTCGAATCCGGGACCTTGGAATTACGAGTCTTCTGCGAATGTAATATGCCATTTCTTCAACAGAGAGATGTGCTATATGTCGTTTGTTTATGGTAAACAGTGTACTTTATTACTACAATTAAAAACCTTTTGGTTCTAATCGGATATATTAACTTCAAGGATATGTTTTCTCAAATGTAATAAATCATTTTGAGAAATATTTATCTCTTGTAAGTAACTTATTTATTATTTTCGTAACTTTGGAAACGTATTTTAACAAATATTTATTAAAATGTTATTTTTAAAATTAAAAAATTCAAATTTAACATTTAAAAAATTTATTTGCTAGATTTCAACAAGTATTAACCAACAAGTATATACTGCAATATAGTATCAATCAATAAGTATATTCTGTTATGTATTAAATATCTGAATTTGATTTAAACAAATTTTTCATTAGAAAATTATTTTTTATTTTTAATGTTTTTTGGTTTTTACTATAATTAGGAAAAAAATTTTATGCACTGAAGGAAAAGTTTTTTATGTTCAAGTAAATATATTTATTTTAACATTTCTTATTCTAAATAAATATTAACTAATATAAAATAATTCATTTTTTACTTAGGAAATATTTTTTTATATCAAGAAAATGATCTTGAAATAAATATATATTTACTTGAACATAAACATTTTTTTTCAGTGTACTTCAAATATTATTTATTTGATTTAAATTAAATAAATCTAATTTTAATATATTTACTGATGTTAAGAAACTTTTTTTCTCAGTGTAGCTCTTTTTTCCTTTTGCATTTCGAAATACGTTAATTGGATCATTCTTCCATTGAAATAAGATAATATTTAGTTTCGATTCTTCAATCGAAACTAAATATAACGTTTTTAGTTATTTCTTTTAACTGGCAATTTGTCAGACTTCCATAATTATTTGCAAAAAAAAAAACGGGATAGAATTGTTCTGAATTATTAGTAATATTTTAAGAATCTTGCATTTAGGAAAAAAAATAAATATAAAAAAATATATATAAATAAAATATAAATATACTATAATTATTATCAAGTGCTTGTTTGTTTACGAAATTAAAATGCGATTGCTCTTTATTAAATTGCTACGAAGATTAAAGAAATACCCATGAGTCATCGATAGATATCGTAAAAACGTGCCGAACTTCAATTCGGAATTGATACGACTTTCTGATTAGGACTCGGGCGCGCGCGTGCGCGCGTGAGTTGGAGTAAGTAAAGTGCGAAGTCAACGATGACGGAGAATTAGCTTCTCGAGTTATGTCGTGGCGTAAGCCTTCGCCCGCTCGATTGGGACACCCTCCAAGTGACGCTCGCGCGTATACCTTCCGTAATTCGATACTGCCCCACCAACTCGGTGGTAGCTCCCGAAACCCCTGCCGTGTGCTCTGAAGTATCCTCAATTAAGAGCATAAAGTCGTATATTTTTAGCCGCCGATCGATCGGGCCGCGGAAGATTTTCTGGTTGACCACTGATCGAATCGATATCGATCGCGGCTTCTTCCGCCATCGAAAATTTTTCCTGCGTCGCGTCATCCCGCTTGTTCGTTACCGCCGTTCGCGCCATTCCCGCCCTTTTCCACGAACGCGTGTCAACCGAGCGCTATATATGGTTACATTTCTAATTAACTTGAGGTATCTCTTGACTGAAGCTTGATCAAGGATGTTTCGCGTAATTGGGACACACAACGTAATTGGCTCACACGTGGACCCATCCTTTCTTTATTTTTCACGATAAAAATAGTGAATTTGTATTAAAAATAAGTTTTCTGCAGAATAACATCGTAAAAAGCCAAATTTATGACAAAAGAAGATAAAAATTAAAGAAAATAATACCAAACATTTTCGACGATCTTTTTGTCCGATTGTAATTTGACAGACTTCAAACACTTTTTTATCTAATTTGATTAATTAATTAATAAATTATAATGATAATAATAATATTAATAATGTAGTGTACAACACTGTTAAGTTACAAAGCTGATATTACATTGTTTCAGTGTATCATGTGTTTATTCTAAGCTGGACAAAAGTATTTTTATTATTTAATATTAGTTTATTAATTCAAATTTAATATTTTAAAAGAATTTTAAAAGAATACTCTTATTTAAAAATGTTATCAATAAAATTATATTATACTGTTCATAATATAATATAATTGTTATATTGTATTATTCATTTTATAATATTTATAAACAAATCCCGGACTTTCCCAATTTTGAAGTTAACTTTGTTATTTTATATTAATTTTTATTTTTATATGTACAAAAGCTTAAAATGCGGAAATAGTGGAAACTTCGTTTTACCTCGTATTCATGTCACATGAATATTGTAAATAATAATTTTATTTTTATTCTCAGATTTTTTATATTCATATATAAATTTATATTCACATTTTCCCCCAAAATCCATTGTTTAAATTTAAAGTTAATACGTAAAATGTAAAATGACACGCGTGATACGAAGACGAGGTAAAACAAGATTTCAATCACATCCGCATTTTAAGCTTCTGTACATGTAAAAATAGGGATTAATATAAAATAATAAAATAAACTTTACGTAACTAGGAAAGTTCGGAATTTATAGATATATTCCGTATCTATTTCCATAGATATATACAAAATATGAATAATTGTTAATATTTTTTAAATGAGTCTTTTTACAAAATCCAGTTTTTTCAAATTTGCATTAAAAAAGTATATGTATAAATAATTATAAAACTGAGGAATAACACTGAATTTTTGCTAAAAAGAAATACTGAATTATTTTACTAAATAGAAATACTTTTGTCCAGCTAGAATGCACAAATGACACTCTGTGCATTTCTCAGAATCTGATAGAGTTTATTCAGATTTTTGCGTTGGTTAAGGGTTAGTAAATTCTACCATGATAAAGTTCCTTCCTGACACTTTTATAGTACTACCTTTATGAAATATCGAAGAAAGGAATATTTCAAGAGCTCGCGATCTTCTTTCGAACTCGACACTTTCGGAGTCGTCAATTCGCGCGATAAAGCACACTCTGTGCTTCTCGCAAGTTTTAGACCGCGCTGTTGCACAATGCACCAATATGTCCCTTTCACTTTTGCATCCAAACGACGTAACGATCGACGAGCGTGAAACCACAATGAACAAGTAACTTTTCTGTAATGCAATTTAACTCGAGTTGCAAAATGCTTTCCTTATCGAGCGCGTTTGTGTCGTGTCGTTGACACGTGGCAGGTAAATAGATTCCGCCGCTAAAGTTACTCGCGGCGGTTTCGTGCGACTAACCATCAGGAGTGTCATTGTCCGAGGATCACCTCAAAGGCCACGTGCTACCTTGGAAACTCGACGCGATCAATAAGGCTCGCGTGAAAAGCGTCGCGAAGGACCTTGAACGCGCGCGCGAGGGAGAGAAAGAGACAGAAGGAGANAGAGAGAGAGAGAGAGAGAGAGAGAGAGAGAGAGAGAGAGAGACAGAGAGAGAGAGAGAGACAGAGAGAGAGAGAGAAAGAGGAGAACTTTTGCCGTATCATCGGTGGTTAACAACGCATCGACGACAACGGACTATTTGGAGTACTTATGAATCGCGGCTTGCTCGAAGTCGGTTTCCTCGGGCACGCTCATAAATATCGGGCTGACGTCATGCACCTCGCTCGGCGCGATGGCGACCTTAACTCTCTTTCGCGCGCTAGATAGCTCTCTAACGGAATTGCAACGCGACGCGGCGGCAACGACGGGCGTCGCGAACACGTTGAAATATCTCAATATCTCTTCGTGGCGACGATCGACTTATTTGCCTAACGAAGCGAAAGTCCGACAATCTTAAAATGCAGATCGGCTCACGTGCGGTGCGCGACGGGCGATCGGACAGTTTCTATCACGAATTTATGAGCTGCAGCTTCTATTTATGGGCTACCTCGGCGGGGGTACTCTTTCTTTAATCAAGCGCCGCAGCTAACATCACGTGATCCCCAACATCACTTGATTTGTTGCAATTCCGTGCACGAGAGATGCGGCTGTAAAATCTCGAATTTCTGGCGTAGCATCTCGTACGCCGCGCACGTGCTGTACACGAAACGCTCTCGTGATCTCCTATATACGCGCGGTTCGTGACCTGCCGACACGTGTCAATAAATTGCTGAAACTATCTCGCGCGCTTACGCGACTCCATTTAACGAATGGACGGCACGGCTCGGCGCGATCGTGCTCGCTAATTCGATTTGCTCTTCGAGTGGTGCACGGCTTTTTGTTCGGGCGTCAAAGCCGCTTAATCGCTTGCTCACGTAAAATGATCGGGTGCAACAACACACGCCGTGACGACAAACACACCGTGCGAGAGGAGTTATTGCATCGAGCGACAAAACTCGTGATCTAAACTCGCAGAGACCGCTTCACCACGGATCAATATCCTTGAAAGCTTCGAGTTCTAAAGAAGACGATTTCTATGACGATTCTTTCTCGAAGCTTTCTTTTTTTTTGAAGTCAATACTTTTTCGAGATCTATTGACCTGTAACACTTGCAGCGATGTACTGCATATGCAGTTTTATTTATGCACGCGGACTTTGCATTTGGCAAAAAAAATAATACATAGAAAAAAAAATTGATTTCAAATCAACAATTCATTGTTTCATATATAAGCAAGAATATAAAATCTTCTTGGAAGAATTTATAATCTTAAACAGACATAATTTGCTTACATGGAGAAAATTTTTCTCTTCACGTAAGCAAATTATGTCTGATTAAGATTATTAAATTCTTTCAAGAAGATTTTATATTCTTGCTTAAATATGAAACAATGAATTGTTGATTTAATACTCATTTTTTTCTGTGTACATGACTATGTAACACTTCGCGATTAAGGGTCACTTCGATTTAATCAACTTTCGATATTTAAGGAGTTACATGCCTTTTCAACACAGAAAAAAATTAGTATCAAATCAACAACTCATTGTTTCATATATAAACAAGAATATAAAATCTTCTTGGAAGAATTTATAATCTCAAACAGACATAATTTGGTTACATGAAGAAAAGCTTTTTTCAGAAAAATCAGCATCGACATGGTATGTAACTCCTTAATTTAACCAACGGATTATTTTTCGCAGCAGGTTCTTTACATTTTTTTCGAGATGCTTATATCATCATTGAATTTGAAGATCAAATTAATTTGAGGTATTATGTCTAGCTTTAGATTGTGCTTTAAGTCTGATTAATTGTGTTTTAAGTCTGACAATCATATTGGCACGCCGCGCCGTTTATAGAACTGAAAAAATACATTTAAAAGTTGTAAAAATATTATTAAATATCAAGATCCGCTTCGAGAAATGGAAGAATTTTATTTCTTGCATTAATCAATAGAGTTGCTACATAGAAATTAGAACACGAAAATTCTTTTTTTTTTCCTTTTATAATCTACATTTCGATCGTAGATAGGTAGGTAGATTAAAAATCGATCGTAGCACCTGATATATATCTTACAGTTTCAACATAGAAACATGGAAACATTACACTTTTATTACTTGATGAATACGAACTGTAGGCTGATAGAGACTATTGTCGATAGAGTTAATCGAAGTGACCCTAGAACTGAGAGTACTATAGGGCGAGAGGGATAACAAGTGTAAAAGTGCGATTACATCGCTGAGACACGCGATAACGTGGTATAGCCATGTCTTTAAAGCTTCGCGCAGATAAAATATTGCTGATAAATATTGTTCTCCAAGGTGTGACGAAGTGTTAGGAAGGTGGCCTTCACCGAAAAACAGGTTCGCCGCCGCGTGATTCACGAGCGACGACGCTCGGTGGGAAGTGACGGAAATCTGCATAAAATTTGCAAGTCGAGTCTCCTTTAAAATAGAAGCCCAGAATTCGATCCGCTTCAAATGCAGGTCTCGCAGTTGCAGTCAGGTCATATTCCTTTTTTAATAATCGCGGGAACGGAAGTAGAGAGACAAAGCACGGATCTTTTTCTTTTCTTCCTTTGTTCTCTTTTAACAATTATATTTCATGCATTTACAATTCTGCCGAAATAATAAATAGCAATAAGAAACAAGTTGCAAGGTGAAAATGTGCGATGTATCGGACTGTAAAATGTCTCGATTGATTTCATCAGAGCATATTTCGGTACACATTGTGGCGAAACTCGCCGCGCTTAGACGTTCTGCCAACAGCAAACGAGTTTCTCGAGTGGGTCAGATGTTCGTGATGGACGATCCGTTGTCTTCCGATAGGTTGATCTTGGTTCTGACATGTCTCGAGGTCGATGGGAGATGCGATCCTGTTAGGCCGCCACTTCACGCGGGTCCACGGTCACGTGACGCTCCGAAGAAATAAGGATGACTACGTCATCAACGAGGAATGACTTGTTCATCTCGACCCTCCGCTAACACTTTCGTCTGGCAAACAGGCCAAGTCAATATTTTATCGGAATTAAGAAATTGGAGTATTGTCAAGAAAAGAAATCCATTCGGTTAGTTAAATATTTGTCGACCCTTCGCGGATCCCGCATCGGCATCGGTCTCGAAATAGTGATTTGCAACAATTCCACAAACATTCGAGAAACCAGCTAGTGGTTAGCTCTATTACACATTTTCGGATAGCTTCGCTGTTCTAGTATAACGAAAGTATACGTTTGAGCATTCTTATCGAGAGCAAGAGAGTCCGAGCGGAGGAATTACCGAGTATGTCTTTTATTACCTACAATTTATTTCCTTCCGTGACTGACGCGCGAGACGAGAGTGCCGTGATAAGTTCGACTTCGAGGCGCATCAATGACACAGGCATAAACCCGAGATTGAAGTTCATCAATAGTGCATGTACGCACGCACGCGCCGTTTCTCATCGATTCGACAATCTCGTCGCGCATTTCCGAATCGTAAATGCCGCGGGTAATGCGTTCCTGGATCAGTAATAATGGCGCGTTTGACCCAGTTTTACTTGTCCCCACACTCAGCTTGACCCAGTTTCTTCCCGGTCGTCTCAGCTTAATAATACTGGATGCCGAGCACGAATTGGTGGACAAAGAATATTCTCGTCCAGCTATAATTCACTTTCCCGCGGACAACACGGAAAACGTAATTGGTCGCCGACTCGTAAATTGCAATTTTTCACGAAACACGCAGCGTTTTAATTTTATCCGAGCAAAATGATTCAAGATGGACGAAAACTCGTAATTCCCAAAAGAATTACGGTGGCCATACTTTCTTCGAGAAAATAAAGAACAAATCTGAAAATTTTAAGGTTTTCTTCCTACATGTTTCCAAACCAATTTAAATTAAACAACTAAATTTACCAATTGTTTCCATAAAAATTTACTCATACTACAACATTAGACATTGGAACGCTAATTAGAAAAAAATTTCCTGTAAAATAAAGGACAAAATTAAGTCTTGAGAAAATAAATAAATTAAGTCTATGAGAAAATAAATAAATAAATCTAAAGGACAGCTACCCAAAATAAAAAATTACATCCAGAGAAAAATTTCTTCAAGTAAAATAAAATTTGTTTGAATTAATGCAATTTGTACATTGTTACACAATTAAAGAAAAATTTTTTTATTTGAAGAAATTTTTTAATTGTTCCTTTTATTAGAATAAGAAATAGTTTGATTGTGCAACGTAAATCTTTTTTTAAATGGAAGAAATATATTTTTAAAACCAAAACAACTAAATTATTTCTTATTTTTTTGTCAGTACTTTCTTTAAATTAAAAAATTATTTGTTTAAATTAAACAAATAATTAAACAAATAATTAAACAAAAAATTTACTTTAAAAAAGCTAAAAAAAGTTATTTCTTAAAATCAAATAAATTTTTATTTTCTTCAAAAGTATTATATTTTCGCTTCAACTTAAGAAAACCAAGTTAAAAAAACCTTTTTATTTAAACATAACTTTCCTTTAATGTATCCTTCAGAAAGATAAATTAAAAGAATTTAAAGGACGTGTATGGTCACCGTCCATAATTATAGGGCAATAAAAAAAATTCCCAATTAGCTCACGTTAAAAATGAAGAATCGAATGAAATAAAGATGGCGATAAGAAAATCTTCCATTCTCAAAACACCTTCGATAAATTTATTTCGATAAAATCATGTTTTGATTGACAATACGAAATAAAATTTAGAGCGTAAGCTTAAAGATATCTATAAATTACCGATATACGGTCGTCGTCTGATGATAAACTATATCGAGTCGTGATTAAAAAAAAAAATTTATTAATAATATGTGGAGAGCTGTTTATATTTGCGACCGGTGTATCAGTATCTCAAATCACGATCTTAGATTATTTTTCTAATGTTTTTTTAATCGGACGAGGAATTAATGATTTAGCATCCAGCTCAGCATTATCGAGCCCAGCGATTCTTTTTACTGATATTTACAGATAAGTCTTCATTAAGGCCCGCGAGACACGCACTTCACAAAGAACAAAAAGGTATTACGCACAAATACGGACACCAGTGACTTAAGCAGAAAAAATAGCTATATATCCCGTACAACGAGATAAGACAAAAGTGACAACGCGGCTAATAAAAATTAGGTAACCATGTTTACGAGATGCTTCTACGTTTTATTTATTATCGGGCCTTAATAATTATGTAAACATGTTGATCATTCGAACTGGATGCGAAAGTAAGTTTATTCTACCGATAAACGGCTTTCGAAAAAAAATATCAACCGACTCTTGAAATAAACACTTAAAAAATATATTTTGTTTCGTATTTCGCAAGAAAAGATATTAAGCTGTAATTGGCTTTTAGTTTTACGCGTCGAAGCGTGTGATGACGCCGTCGATCACTTTTATTTTCGTCTCTCGAAGCAACCCGAGGCACCTGGGGCACCTTAATTAATCGACAGTAGCAATTAACAGCGATTAAAGGAATTTCTTTGAAGGACGATCTGTCGCCGTGAAGAATACGAAGGATAATTCTCTTTATTACAAGATAATCACGTAGTCGGTCGTCACGTGAACACGTACACGTATCGAATCGCGCGTCACACAACGTTAGCATTGTACGCCGGTGCACAAAGACGAGTATTCACTCGATGTCACTGTGAACGTACGTGCCGCGAATCTCGCTGGATCTTCGCGCGCGGATTGAAACAAACTTTCAGGTTTTCGATCGGAAAACTACTCATCCCGATGATTAATCTGATGTCGCTGGTTCGAAATGGAGTCACCATGCTCACGGTCGGATTTAGTCAATGGAAAATTTGTCGCACTCGAGCAGCACGTGGCGAACGCGCCTATCGACGCCGTTTTTCGATTAAGACAGAGATGTTTGCAAACAGTTGATTATCTGGATTATCAGATAAACTAAATGGCCGCCGTAAATCACGGCTGTGAGTAGCATTTCGCGACGTTATCGGTTCCGTTAAAAAGTATTTCGGAATACCTGTCTTTCTCAGCTCTCGTTAGAGATGAAAATGACCAAATTTGAAATTGAAAGTTACTTAACGTAACTTAAATTAGGGTAAATTTCTCGATAATTTTGTAAAGCTGGTCAAATGTAATTTATAACAAATTTTGGTAAAAAGCATTTAGCCGTTAAGATGAATAAAAACATTTTATTTAACTCATATTTTCCAGAAAATATTTTAATACTGTATATTCATACGCTATTGTATATAGTAATTAGGAAATAGATATAATAGTAACTATTTCTATAAATTTCTGAAACTTCAAATAAAATTTTTTTTATTGAGATTTACGAAACAAAAGGTCTTAATTTACATTTTTCATACTTTACAGCCTTAGAGCATCTTTTTTTTACCTTAATGTTTTAGCGTTTAAACTGTGATATATAATAAAAAAATTTTAATATGAGGAACAGAAAACAAAACCACTGAAATTTATAAATTGTGTATGGAAAACATAATAAACTTTTTGTAATTACATTACTGTACACTGAGAGAAAATTTTAATAAACATTGGTTTGAATACTTGCAATAAAATATTTACTAAATGTAAATAAATATTTATTTAGTATAAGAATCACTAATATACTTTAACTATCATTTTTTATTAAATAAATATTTATGTACCGTAAGTAAATATTTCATTGCAAGTATTCAAACAAATATTTATTAAAATTTAGTAATTTTTTCCCAATGTAGGAATATCTAACAAAAATATTTGAAGTAATAAAACAGAAAGCTAAAATTTTAAATATTAATAAAAATTAAGAATTACGTAAAATATTTTTAGTTCTACATCGCTCTCTAATTTTTGCCCACTATGTGAGTCATCATCAGAGATATAATCATTCATAACAGTGATGGTCACGCATTCCCATCATTAGAGATAGAGTTTAGTGTATTAGTAGTATTAGTAGTAATCAAAATAAAATTGATTTTATTAATTAGATAAGAGGATACAATTGATAAGAATAAAAAAAAGTTGTTTTATCTTATAACTAGTGCAGAAAATGATTACAGCCTATTTGCACATAAAACACAATGAATTTTATCACAATTGCCAATAAATTATCATTTGACCGTAATTTTAGCATAAGTAATTGTCACATTAAATCTGATGGAATTTTTATTTTACCCGCGGCTTGAGCCTACTGCGCGTGATTTTTTGTTACGTACCCTGGATCGGATTCCCTGATGTGTGTTCACCTTACGCGCGGCTAATATGTTATTGGAGCTGCATTTTGTTTTATTATTTTCGACATTCGTCATTCGCTCTCTGCTGACACGCCACGCCGGGGCAAGCACGACGGCTCTTTCGATGATCACGATTTCACGCGACGACAAATACGCATTTGAGTCATGTCGTGATTCGATTTGAAGAGCAAATGAAGAACTCCTGTCGTCATGCATTTTGATAGGCGATATCTTAATGCGCTTTCGTAGATAAAAAAAACGGTGACACGGATACTTTGTTAGATCAGCGAAAATTACCAATGAAAAACAAATTATTTCGCTAATATTCGTTACATTTCGTTGTATCAGTGTCATATTATTATTGCCGTGAAAGAGAGATAGAAAGAGGGAAGGCCGAGCTTTCTTCGTTGATTAAAGTCGATTCTTACTGTTTCTTTTACACGAAATGGAAAGCAGCTCTAAATATCCGGCATTTCTCGGCGCGGTTATGCCGTTAATAAACAGCTCGACTTTCTTGCTTTGAAAGTCTCGGGAGCTGTTTTAATATTACGTTATATGGGCACATTTAAGACGTGTTTACCAGCGACACGCGATGCCGATGTTAATCCAGGAAATTGTCGCGGGTTCTCAAACAGCGTTATACACCGTAATTTCCTTTCTCGCACGCGTGCGCGCCGTGGAACGCTCTCGAACGAGAAACGCGAGATAACAATAATTCTTGTTTGAACTGGATGTTCTACCGCGTCGTCTCAGGTTGCGCTACAACGGATGTCCGATAGCAAATATCTAGAAATAGCCGTGACGCCAACATTGGACGCCACACCGCGTTATCAAATGAAAACTCTACTCACTTTGTCTTGCAATCTTGCACTTTTACTAGTATAGAGCAAATATTTGACGCGCGCTGGAAAACGCAATGCAGATGCAACTTGCACAATTACGCATGAACGTCTGCGGTTTGACTCACCGCAGCTCTGCAAACGTTTAGCTCTTCGAAGCGCGGCTTTCACGTTTACAGATAAACTTGAGCAATTTGATTTCAACATTATTTAAGCGGATTATAAGACGTGCACGTTGTAAGTGTATATAATTTGTACAGCGAATCGTTTACATTAAGATAATTTAACTCTCCGAAGCTGGAATCTCAAAATCTATGGCGCAGTTACTGACGCTGGGTCTGTGAGGTTTATTTCATCCTACGCAGATTAATCTGTCTTTCATTGCTCAGACCAACTGGGTCATTGGTGAACGGTTGTATTCTTCAGAGTTTTTGGACACTAAAAAAAATCTAAAAAAGTTCTGCTTTTTGGCATACATGATTGTACAATTATATGATTTGAACCTTTTTTTTACTTTTTTGTCTTACATGTCCGAATTTGAGGCAGAATCAGCAAAATGAGAAATATCGATAACCCAGGTTGATTTGCAGAGGTTGACTAAAAAATTAATTTTAAAGTATTAAAGTGACTCGTATAAAAAAGAATATCAGAGTTCATTTTAAGAATGTATCGGACGTACGGTCTCTGCAAAGTAAATTAAATTTGGAAATGTGTTTAATATTAACACTTTAAATAAACTATATACATATGACAGTTGTGTGAATAAGATTATATTTTTATTTAGTAATATATTTTTATAGAGTATATTTACTCTATTTATTATTAAAAATTAAATTATTTTTTATAACATTGAAAAAAGTCTCAATTTTTTTGGGTAAGTACTTTAAGTATTCTAGATGATTTATACAAAGTTTTATTGTGATTGTTTGTTTAGTTATTTTGTAAATGAACAAATAAATAAATTTTGTTTATTTTACAGAACTGATCTCTGCCTTGCAATGAAACTTTACATAAATCATCTTGAATATTTAAGTACTTAAATAAAAAAATTCACATTTTTTTATTATTTTATTATTAATTATATTTTCATTAGAGCACATGTTTGTCTACTTTTTATTGAAATAATTTTTTATCCAGATAGAAAATCGCCACCAATTTTTTTTCTACTACTTTCAAATGTAATATAAAACAATCTGCAATTTTTTTCATATTTTTCTTGATGTTTTGAGAATTGTCCTATTGAAAACGGCGAAGTTTCCTGTCCCAGTTTCTTGTCGCTCATTGTCTCGGGTCGCCGTAAAAGGACGCGGACACCGCGTGACCGTGCCTCAAGGAGTAAAGGGTTATTGGAGCGGCTGCGCCCGCCGCTTAGCCGTGAATCCGCATTCGAGAGGTTCGAATGCGCGGCCCCGAGAAACGGAATACGTTTTGTCGCGTACTCCCCGTATGTAGGTGACAGACGCTATCCGCGAAGCGACGAGGTCCGTTAACGGGACGTCCCGCGGTAGACGCGCGCGTATCGTCGCTCCCGGAGACGACGCGGATTCTCGTCCTCGAATGTGTCCCGCCTTCCTCTTAAGGATGCCGCGACACTCCGCGTCGATCGTCTCCCCGCGGAAACGGGAGAAGCCGCGTCGAATTTATTGGCGATCGCCAGTTTATCTCGAAGCAATTAAATCGCCCGTTTTTTTTTCCTCTCCTTCGAGGACTTTAAATCGAACGGGAAACCGTACATGAACTTGTTCACGGCCAACATTGTGTCGGCCGACCATTGTCCGCATTGTCCGCGCCAAGATTTTACGAGCGACATTGCGACTGGCCGCAATGTGGGCGTAAACTCGAATGCGTCTTTCGTCTCGTTGTCTCAATTTCCTTTTGTGATAACATTAACCGCGTTATGATCTCGCCGTTTAAGTTTACGATCTCGCCTCACGTCATTCTCGAGGAGAGTAATTGGTTTTTAAATTAAGGGGCTACATACACTTAAGACAAGGAAAATTAAGATAAATTTTAAGAACTTTTTTCCATAAAAAAATTTTAATTAAAAAATTATATGTGTCTCTCTAAAAATATGCAATTTTTCTTAAATAATTTCTACGCAACCATTGTAATTTTGTTGTTTATTATTTGAAATAAAAAATTAAAATATCCTCCTAAAAGGATGAAAAAAATTAAGATAAAAAAATTAAATAATTATACACAGAAAAAAATTAGTATTAAATCAAGATTCATTGTTTTATATATAAGCAAGTATGTAAAATCTTCTTGGAAGAAATTATAATCTTGATCAGACATAATTTGTTTACGTGAAGAGAAAAATTTTCTCCATGTTAGCAAATTATGTCTGTTTAAGATTATAAATTCTTCCAAGAAGATTTTATATTCTTGCTTATATATCAAATAATGAATTGTTGATTTGATATTAATTTTTTTTTTGTGTAAACGTAAATTTTTAATAAAAAAATCTTACTTTCCGAGTTTATAAAAAATGAACTATGACATTTACAAAAAGTCCTATGACAAAACTTGATAATCATATGAAGAATAAGTTTTCAGTATATATTGATTACCGATTGATTATTCTAAAACATTTTGAGGAAAACAATTTTAAAGATTTAAATAAAGTTATGAATGATTTTTTTATATTTACATTAAATTATCGATTTCAATCGTATAATTCTTAATTTTTTTCTCTTGTATTTTCTTCGAATGTTTGATCCTCCTAGGCATATATTGCTTCTTAAACGCTCCTCGAATATACGCGACCATAGAATAATGCTAAAAAAGGCCAGAGATGACTTTACGAGTAGCACATTCTGTTGGGAATAATTTCACTTAGTACACTCGTGTGTACATTTTCACGACCGTCATAACAGTCACCTCGCGGCTCGTTATGCGACATACGTATTTTTATACCAATCCTTTTTTCTAGTTATACGATATCGCGACAACAGCATGAAGCACTTATCGCTACGCGCATTAGTCAGCCACGCGCGTGTTGGATAATTTGATATCACAGTGGAATCGTGTGTAAAACGCACGCGAAATTGTCGGCGAGAACGTTTTTAACCTTTGCACGTCGGCTTCGTGCTAAGCACACGTATAGGTACTTCGTTAGACATGCACGCGAAGTGCAACAGCTATGCATTAAGGAAACGCATAATCATCTTGCGATTAGCCGATTATTAAGCGAGATAAAACGGACATTTTGCACGAGGTCGATCACACCTTCTCCATCTCGGCGAACGAACGTTTTCTAGTTGTTTTAAATATTCTCCGATTACGTGACGACTTTCGGAAAGAGCATTAAAATGCGAGGTACACATTTCTTACCATTTCCTTTTAACATTCAGAACGGATCGGTAATTATGCCAATTAAGACATCGACACCTTGTTTTTCCTTCCGATTAAATTATATAACGAGAGCATAATAACACGTGTAACTTAAATTTTACGAAACATTTTACAAACTAATTCGCGTGAAATAATGGGGTACTTAAATTAAAAATTATAATAGAATTTACCTGTTTAAATTGAATGAAAGTAAAAAAGGCTGTATCGTATCGTTGATATGTATTTTTTTATTTATTGACTATACAACTTGAATCGCTTGTATTCTAATCGGTTTCTTTTTGCACTTTCGCACGTGAAAGCGAAAAAAAATAACGGCAGGTCATTTACGCAGAACTCCTGTGTTTGGTAAGAAATGATAAAGCATAACTGCATGTGTAACACCAAGTAATGTGGCATGAAATAAAATGTGAGTTCTTTAAGTTTTTGCGAATTAGCCTCGCTATTTATAGCGGCACTGTAAAAACATTATTACTGTTGCATTTATGTACCACTTTACTTATGCTTATAGCGAGTGATTAGACTAAATATCTCCAGAAGGATATTATCTTAAAATCCGTTTATATATCAATTTATAGCTTGCTCCTGTACTTATTTTCTATTTACGAGACACACTGAGAGAAATGTTTTGTAAAATCAACCAAAGTTTGGTTGATTAGTGATCAAATGAA
>QKQZ01054581.1:0-16845 GCA_003595255.1 Solenopsis fugax | reverse complement strand
AGCCCTGATGATGCAAGCTGCAATGTTTGCGAAACGTCGACACAGCGCCCAGCACACACGTGGCGTGTATCCGGAAACCCTCTCGGTTAAGATTTAGTAGTTTAAAAACTATAAAAGACATACCCTTTTTAGTTATCACTTCGGGGGCTAATTAGATCATATTTACCCATCGTCCTTTATTATATACTACGCAATGAATTAATAATTACAATTATTAATAGCAACATACCTAAATAGCATATCTGCTTCTTCGAGAATAATAGGTTCTCCAAGCTGAAAGGTCTCCTGTGAATTGTATTGCGACTCATCTTGAGCGGCATCTTCTACGTGCATCACTTGACTCTCGTCGTTTGTTAAAAACTGAGTCAAGTCCACCGTTTGCTGCTGCGTCTTTTGATGTGTCCTCTTGTGGAGTACAAACATCTGGAGCGATGTAAACTGGCTCTTGCACTTGCCGCATTGGAATATATCTTCCTCATCCTGATCAATCGCTGGTGAAAAAAATGTTGGCATTATATAACAAAAGCATGTATAATATATAACATAAAATTAAAAAACAATATAATACAATTATATTATAATACTATATAATATAATATTTTGAAGTTATAATAATAGATTGCACAAATAAAAAAATAATAGTGTAATGTAAAAATTACTCCAAAACTATATAAGTGATTTGAAAACTTTTACAAAGAATTTTATCAGTCATAATAATGTGAGTTACATATTCTTTCTATATTTTTCAACTTTTTTTATTTGTGTATTGATAAAAAGTACATTCTTTTATCCAATTAAATTATTCGAACAACTCTTGTTTTTAAGAAATAAAGATTTATAAAAGACCAAAAATTTTCCTGAGTGTCATGATTTTCAAGGATAAAAAAATTCCTTGAAAAGGGAATGTTTCAAGTTTTTTTTCAGGTAGTAAACATCCTGATACTCTGAGAATAACCAAAGAGAGTTGAAAAAGATCATCTTTTGGATCAATTATATTTGTTGAATAAATTCTAAAATGGTTAGTAACTTAATTTTGTGCACCAATAATAAGCGTAACCATACTTTCATTAATCTTGATTGGGCTTCTTTGTTGTTTAAATTTCGAAAGTCCTTTGTATCAGTACAATTGTGTTTTAACCCTGATATAATCACAATATACCTGACTGCTCGACCTCAGCTATCAAGGTTTGCGACTCTAGCAAGGATTGCACAGAAGAGCCATCCAGGGAGACATCTATAAATACATGAAATCATTAAATAAGACCAAACATTGACCATCAAACACCTCAAAATCACGAAACTGAGCACTCTGAGAGCAAAACATATAGCGAATTCGGCAGCTTGTACTAGTGCGCACAGCTATGTGTCATGACACATTTGCCACAACGCGTTTCCATCGTAAAATTTTCATTCTTAAATTCTGTTCAATTTCACTTGATAAACAATGTTGTTATAAACCTATTATTAGTGCTATTTCATTTCAGTGTTGTCCTAAGTTAATACTACACTGTGACAAATCGAGTTTACCCGACAAGTTACCATGCTGCACTAGTGCTATAGAATAACTTCAATACAGAATCAATGAAGGTCCACCGAATTCGCTAATTGCAACGTATCAACAACGCTAATTGCATTGAGTCAACAAGTCGGTGACCCCTATTTTCTACACCCTTCGAATTCGCGCTTCGAAGGTTCACACTCTCAGGTATATTCGAAATTGTCACGGTAGGATATGTCGCGACGCAGAAGAAAGAAACAGGAGTCCACCCCGTGGAACGAGGACTCGAAAATGGATTGTTGACGTTTCCGGGATCGGTCAACCCCGCCTATNCCCGCCTATCCAGTGGCTCCTATGCGCGCTCTTACCTGTCAGAGCATCGAGGATAGACTGCGCCATCGTTTCGCGGTCGCGATCAGCACGTTGTCATTGTAGCGGAGGCACTCCGGACTCCTAACTCACGCGGATCGGCGCGATCCGCCGGGATGGAAACATGACGAGTAACACCGCACTCGCGTCCCCGTCGTTGCCGAGACGGCGCCAGCGCAATGATCGATACCTAACCTCAAAGCGCAACATCGTGCGACGCCGCCACCGCGACGTCGACCTGCGAGCGTCTCGTAGCCGCCGTCGTCGCTTCTCGTTTATTGACGACGCGATTCGAACGGTGAATTCGAAGTGAAAGCCTGTCGAATCACATCTAAATTCACTCTTTCACTTAACGAAAATTTATATATTTTTCGAATGTAATTGGAGAATTCAGAAAATTCAGAGACTGAGAATGTAAACGTAGAGCCATAACTAGATAGAGGTGGATAGAGGGCAACAGCCTGTTATGTTATACAAGATACAGATATCAAAGTACAAATAAAATACTATTATTTTCATTTATATATATTAATATGTGTGAATAATATTGTATGTTTCTTTAGTACATAAACATTATTTATAAACAATTTAAACAATTATATTTGTCTTATCATTTTTTCTCCCAAAAAAATCAAGAGATTAAGAATGAAACTTTGCCCAGGGCACATAAAGAATTTGTTACGGCTATGACTAAATACAAAGCACCCCCATTCATAAATGTTGTTTATATATTCGAATATCTAGGCTCGCAGAGATCGATCTGGAAATAAAATATAGGTTACATAATTGATATGTATAGATATATGTAAAATATATAATAATATAATGTTCAAAACAAACAGTTTTTATAAATTATTATGCGTATGCATTCTGCGCACTGCGTGGTGAGCCATAATCGCGACGATATCGATTGTGTCTCGAGCGATTTGAGAGATCGTAGACTTCGATGTATTCATGCGATCACTGCGGTTTTTAGGTTAAGTAATCCTTTTTCAATTGGATCGCGATGTGTTTTTGACGTTATTTAAAAAGTAATTGTTTTCGTGTGTGAAATGGCGGTGTCTTTTCTCGGAAGAAAAATCGCTCTAACGCGACGGAGTTTCTTGAAAATTCCGAAGCGGCACGGGTATATAGTCCTGTAAGTTCGTTTTGTGACGTAGAGGTTAAATTCCACTTGAACTCACGTTGTTTCTGCGTTTTCTAACATTTGTTATATTCTTCTTATGACATTTGCGCTGTTTGTACCATTCTTTTTCATTCATCAATGTCATTAATTAATTACAGCTTTATTTTTATCGTTTAGAGATCAAAACTTATTTATACTTTCGTACATGTGTTTTAAAATTGCGTTCTATGTTATTCATTTAATATTTTTTACATTATTTTATTTTATGTATTTATTATATATTTGTAGACTATTTATGTGATTTCTTTAATATTTTCTATATCATCTATTTATTTATGTATTTGTTGTACATTTAGGTATTAGTTATGTTATACAATTTTATTTATTATTTAATAAAATATATTTATTTTTGTATTTAAATAAATAAATATATAAAATTATTTAAATTTAAATTATATTTTATTTTATACATTTAATTTACATTGTAATATATTTATGTTGCTATTAACTAGTATTAAATTAAGCCTAAATACATTAATTTATAATTAAATTATGTATAGTATATAATTATTTTACATCTTTTTTACATTCTTATTTGATTATATTTTTGTTAAGTGCTTGCAATAAATTTTTGTTTACATTTGTGTGTATTTTGCATCTTATATAATTTTATATTTCTATTCCTTGATGTCAAGACTTCCAGAAATAGGCGAAGAATCATCAGAAAAAAATCCTTTATTGAAGGATGACAATTTGCCAGAATTTAACACACTTACAATTGAAAAATGTATAGCGGCTATTGGAAAGCAAACTGTGGATTTCGAAGAGAAAATGAAAAACTTGGAAAATGTTGTAGACTGTAAGTATGAAATATCAAACTGAAAAGGTATCATTTATTAAGTATTGGTATTTAAATATCTTATACTGAAATTTTTAATTAAATAAATTATAAAAGTATTAAATTTATTTTAATGCTGATACATATGCTGAACATATTTTAAAAATTAATATTATAAATTCATCCATGCAATTTTGAATACTCGTATAATA
The DNA here is from genome assembly GCA_003595255.1 of Solenopsis fugax. Taxonomy (NCBI): domain Eukaryota; kingdom Metazoa; phylum Arthropoda; class Insecta; order Hymenoptera; family Formicidae; genus Solenopsis; species Solenopsis fugax. The sequence continues at coordinate 12,802 of QKQZ01054581.1, read as the reverse complement.
TGAATAGAGAAAATAATATTTTGAGATTTTTTTATATCAATAGTAATATTAACGTAATATAACTCTTGAACAAAAGAAATATAATTTAATGTCTAATTGTAATTATAATTTTTATTCTTCTCACAGCAACAAAAAATTTAGATGTATTTAATGATTGGTTGCATCCAATCGAAGATGCATATCTTCCTCTAGAGACCACTTGGGGGATAGCAAAGACTTTGTACTTTGGTAATCAGAGTCTGATGCCAACAAAATGTTACATGGGTATCCATGAACGTGCCACAAGAGCCATAGCTAGCAAATTTGGCAGTGTGCCACTCTTTAAAGCATGCAAGGAAGCACTGGAAAATAAGGACATTAAATTGACACATTCACAGAGAAGAGTGCTTACTAAGTATGTATTGGAAGGAACTTTGAATGGCCTGCAACTGCAGGGTAAAGAATTTGAGAAATACTCGGATGACTTAAGCTATATCATGTCGAAAATCAAGGAGTACAAGGCAAAATATGAGGTCTGTTACATCAGAAATATTCATAATAATAATAATACAAATCGAGAATAGACTAATAAATTTTATATATATATATAATTTATATATGTTTATATATATAGCCTTGGCCAAATGTATTAAGCATCTATATATTTTTTATTTTATTATTTATCTGGAATTTATCTGTAATCTTTTATCTCTAGTATTTTCTTTTGATTATTGATATACATACATAAGTTTAAGGGATTCTTGAAATAAAGTATATATATAATTCCATATTTTAATTTCTATTTAAAATCTTTCCAGTAAAAAATATTTTTAATAATGTAGATGCTTAATACTGTTGCCCAAGGCTGTACATAAAGATTATTTTTATTTTACGTTAAAAGAATAACATTGTTATCAGAATTTTATTTTTGCCATTACAGTGCATTCTTTGTCTTTGTGAACGTTTGTAATTTATCTTGAGAAAAGCATAGAAACAAATCAAAAATTAAATTAATCTTTTTTTAGAGTTCTACAGCTGTATATAGTATGACAATACATAACAAGCACATTGTGGAAGATTTTCCAGAGGATTATCTCAAGTCTATCGCGATCGATCCTAGGCAACCTTACATGGGGCCTTGGAAGATTACTTTGAAACCGTACATTCTACAACCATTTATGGGTATACATCTTTCGTATTTACATTAATAAAATTAATAAAATTTTGAAGATCCAACATTGTAATTGATTTGTATTTCCGTTAGAATATTGTCCTGATCGCGAATTGAGGGCAGCGATTTGGGATGCTGACGTTACTCGGTGCTCTAATTATCAGGAAAGATCCGTTCAAACCAGTGTAACATTGGAGGAACTCCGAGGAAGAAGAATTGAGCAGGCGCAACGCTTAGGATTCAAGAATTACGCGGATATGAGCATGCAGACAAAGATGGCTGGCACTTTGGAGAATCTGCACGACACGCTAGAAACTCTTCGAAATACTGGTAACACTCATAATTAATTTTATGTAAATATTTTATCATAAAAATGAATAATGTAATGTAGAAATAATTAATACAGCATTAATTTATTAGAATCATGAAAAAACATTTAATGTTTAATTAAATTATTAATTAATCTGTTGGAAACAATTATATATTTTTTATTAATTTCTTATACTAAAATTGTGTTTTTTGACGTTATTAATAATAAATTTCAGATTATTATCAGCTAATATTAATTTATTAATAACTATTTATGGTTGTTTTTTTTTTTAAGCATTTCCGGTTCAGGAACAGGAAATTGCAAGTTTAACCGAGTTTGCAAAGGAAAGAGACTTCAATGATGCTATAAGGGTATGGGATATTGCGTATTGGGGTAGAAAACAACTTCTTAGCATGTATAAGTAAGTAAATTAAAATCCAGATAAAAAATCCTAAAATCCACATAAAAAATATCTTATTTGTTCTACATCAAAAAATTGTATTTACATATATTATCTTACGGATTAGATTGTAAAATATAAATATTTGAAAGAAAAAAATGTAAAGTATAAAAATATTTACATTGTAGAATTTGTATATTATTTAAAATGTTTGCTGGTATTTATATTTACTGAAAATCCATAATATCGAATAAAAATTGCAAATTATTCTTAAGTGTTTTACCTAATTTCGCGTTCATTCAGCTGTAACGAGAACAAATGGAGAGAGTACTTTCCGCTACCGACCGTTCTGTCGGGCCTCTTCAATCACATCGAGTCACTTTTCAACGTGAAAATCGTTGAAAGCAAGAAAGCAGATATCTGGCACAAAGATGTTTGGTTCTTCGACATATTCGATTTGAACGGATCCAGCGCGACACCCATCGCAAACTTCTACCTGGATCCTTATGCCAGAGGCAGGGAGAAGTTCCGCAAGGAACAGGACTCAGGATGGGTCTCTACGATCAAAAGCAAAAGTAAAATTGGCAATAGCACTCCGTTGATCGCTCTAATCTTCAATTTTCCGCCACCGGTAGGCGATAAACCTTCTTTACTCTCCTTCAGAGATGTACAAGTCCTCTTCCAGAAGGTAATAAGCTATTATACAAGATGTTCGGCAACAAGTGAAAAAAATTTAAGAAGTATTTAAATATTTATGTAAAAAGAGTGCTTAAAGCACATGAATATTTATACGTTTATAATTAAAAAACAAAGCTTTAATCGCAATTTTGTTATTCTTTATTTTAGTCTTATTTTATCATCTAATATCATTCCTTAAATTTTATCCCACTTTATGCTGAACACAGTATATTATATTGTTTATAAAATTATAATGGATGTATGCACCATTTATTAATAAAATAATATTTTATAATTGTTTTCACATTACAGTTTGGGCACGCTTTGCAACATTTGCTAACTACGATCGAGTACTCTGACATTGCTGGATTGTCGTTTGTGGAATGGGACGCGGTATTCATTTGCGATTTCTTTATGGAGAACTGGTATTGTTATTTATTCCTTTCATACACACTTAACAGCTTTTTTGTATTTACTCTTGCGTGTTAATATTGTAATTAATTAATTATTTAATAAGTGTAAGATGTACTTTAATTTTGTTTTATTTAATTTTATTCGATGGTTAGGTTGTATGAACCATTCATGTTGCAAAAAATCTCCGAACATTATGAAACAAAGGAGCCATTACCTGCGGAAGCTATCGAGAGCATTAAAAAGATGAGATCGCATTTAGCTGGCTACAAACTTTGCAAAGAACTTTACTTGTCACATTTGGATCTGGAGTTGCATTCCAGGTAAGCATCGGTCTACGAAGAATTCTTGTTCAACAAATCTTAAAATCCGAATTTCTTTCTAAGTTTATTTAAAAGAAACATAATTACTTAATTGAATATTTCTATCTTGTTATATCAATGTTTAAAATAAACAAAATATTTACATTCTTTCAATACAATAATTTTAACAACTTGGTACTGAAATAATATCAGTCTTCGTGTTATTTATTTAATTATTGAAAAAATTACAGTGAAACATTTTGGGTACCCATGATGAAACGCCTGTGGCCGAAATATTTCGCGTTACCTCTCGAAAAAAGGGACGTTCATGTTTGCAACTTTGAAGCTATATGGAGCGGCAATTGGGCAGCCGCGTATTTTAGGTATCGTAGAATTTATTTATTTATACTATATATATTATACTATATATATTAAAGAACTCTTGCAAATTGATTTTAATATAATTATGTAAATATTGTAATTATCTCAAATTATACAAAATTTTCCTATACTATAATAAAGTAATAAGAAATTATTATTTAATAATTGTTATAATATTGGTATACTAATTGTTTATAAATGTTATCGTAGCTCACATTGCGCAAACACTAATTGAATCTGTTGAATTGTTAAATTGCAGCAAAGTTTGGTCTGAGATGATAGCTGCTGATTTATACACAGCTTTCCAAGAAAACAAATCCGATGAATCGCAAAAAGAGTTGGGCGCTAGGTTCCGCAACACATTTTTGTCCTTAGGCGGCAGTTATCCTGCTGCCGAGGTGTTCAGGAAGTTCAGGGGAAGGGATCCGAGTCCACAGGCGTTACTGGACAATCTAGGGTTAACGCGAACAGCGAAGGAAACCAAGTGATTCGATTGTATAATTAGATAGGATTAGATAGATGACTGACTACTTCAAGAGTGCGCAGAGATAATGATGAATCCTGTATAGTAACAGCTACTATTATCTGGAACTATAATGATATAGTTCCAGAAATTAATTGAAATGTAAAGTGGTCAAATTACGCAATAAATTATTACTTGTAAAATATTGTGCTAAAAAACCGCGAATTTTTTGTTTAAAGTGATATATGAAAGTTAAATAATTTGAATAAAAGAAATATTTAATGTATTATAAATTCGTTTCTTTGCTTTTTTAATAAAACACTTCTTACCCTCATTTCCCCCATTTTTCTCTGCTGCAACATATATACATGCCGGTAAAATCATACTTTTTATTTAATTTAATTTTAACGAAACTTAATTGAGTTAGTTTGCTCAAGTAACTTGTAACATAAATAAATAAATTTTAAAAAACCTTTAATTTTAACTTAATTTGGTTGAAAAAATATATTAACTTATATCAATTTAATATATTAACATATATAAACTTTTAGGAGGAAAGAGTTCTCACATTTAAATACTTGCGACTACGCGCCGTTTTGCCTGATGTTCCGTCTCGCTTGCGCGCGTCATGCGCCTGCGCAGTATCGCTCAAATGATAACGGTCGGTCTGCCGAAACGGCACGACGTCGCGACGCGTCGCGGTGTATCTCAATTCGCATTTTCGTCGTCCCGTACAAGTTTCCGACGCGCGTGAGTACCGTGAGTGCCAAAAGCGAAGTGTCGCGTTCGTGCAAAGTGTGAATCAAGACGAATCGTCGTGAGGAGGATCTTGGATTCTCCGTGTCGCTCAGACGGGAACGGTCGGTTGGTTGGGACGACGCGAAGTCGCGTCGCGTGTTCAATCGCGTCTTCTACGTTGCCCCGTATCCCGTGTCTCGAGTTTTCGACGGGCGTGAGCACCGTGAGTGTCGAAAGCGAAGAATCGCGCGTTCGTGCCAAGTGTGAATCAAGATGCATCGTCGTGAGGAGGATCTTGGACGGAATCGAACGTTCGAGAGCTGCCCGAGGCGGAGCTTGACGGAGCGATCAGCGACGAACGGTGAGTTAATTCATTTGCATCTACTGTTTATTCGCCCCCACATTTCAGTATTCGCGCCTCGTTCTGATTGCGCTCGCATAAATCGTGACAATGCGCGACAAGACGACTCAATGAATCGCGCGAAAGCCGTTAGGGTAGGAAAAATTTGAAGTTCGTGTACGCGCGTTTGGCGCTCTTTTTGTCAGGTATGCCAACAGTCGCGGGTGACGTGCTTTCCGAGGTCTAACCTGTTGTACATTGGCATCGTAGTGTATGTCCACGTTGTAGAGATGGCGTATGGTGTCTCGAAAAATCGTGGGCATGGTTACTTAAGCTGCGTTCCATTTGGACGCTCACGTGTTGTAAGCTTCATTCTATCTTTATCGCTCGTTATATGTGGAAGGAAGATAGAATGAAACTTATAGCGCGTGAGCGTCCAAATGGAATGCAACTTCCTGCTTCTTCTTTCTTACGATTTTCTCGTAAAATCTATTCTGTCCAAGTTTTTTTTGATGCGTACTTTTATTCTACAAAAAAATTTTGTGATCTGTCAATCCAATTCGAAAATTAATTTATTCTGTAATGCGATCGGTATTTAGGATCCTCTTAAATCTTACAATATTGCATGTACTTCATTTTTCCTGTCAACTATAATATCTGTTAATGGCTTTTTGCAAATTATCCACTGCAAGAAAAGTCATACAAAATATTTACAATGTTTCCTTATTAAATAATTTAAAAATACCTTTTCCTACTTTTTCCAGGTGGGAGAATCTTTAAAGATGCTATAATTTTTTAGGAAAAATACTGATTTTTAAAGTTTTGCAAATATTGTAAAAAATTGCAAGATAAAACGAAAAAAAAAAAAAAAAACACCGCAACTTGAACTAGCCAGGTGATAAATGCACTAAAACGGTGTTACGAATATTTTATTGATGTATTTGGAGCAAGGTTACCTAACCGTAAAAGTTTCATTCAAAACACTTCGGTGACACTTGTTTTGCGGCTTCTCCTTGTTAATCAATTCCCAGACTTTTATCGGTTTTCACAATATTCTCTATTTTTTAATTCTCCTTTTTTTTGGTTTTCAGATCTGATTGTATTATTAAAATTATAAAAAAACCAGAACAGTTATAAAAAATTGTTATTTTTTGTGAAAATAATTTTCATATGTAAACTAATATTATTATTTCTACATATTTATAATAATAATTTTTTAACTAATAGATAAAACAATATTATTTTATCGTATTTCGATAATTCATCTCTTGATTAGTTCATTCAACTAAACAAAGATGATGGTGGCATCACGAATCTGTAATTAATATTCAAAATATTTTATTTATTTTATCATGATCTACACTTACACAGATCATCAACGTAAACTGATATGTATTAGTAAATTCGCTTGTAAAGGAAAATAAGTATTAAATGAGAAAAAAACACAAGTCGAGCAGAATTATCATAAGGCAATTAACGTAACGAGTAAACACGAGTGAGATATGTGGAACTTGATAAACAAGCGACATTTCAATTTCCCGGAATGTTATCTGTTTCTTTTCGAACAGAAGGTTGTATAGTTCTTGAATAATATAGACCAGCTTTACATCAATAATTCTTGGAAAACATCTACACTCTATTAGTATTATTAGTAATTATCAGACTGTCGTAAGTACTATTTTGCAAATAATTCTCGCGGGAAGATTCTAATTCTGATTAATTGACGGTTAGCTCTGAGAATTGTTAAGATAATCGTCAATTGTACAATTCATTTTTTTTCCTAATCTTTTTTTTCATGTGTCGAGCAACAAAAGATTGATAATATTAACAAAATATTATTAAGCATTAACACTACAAATCATAATTGCTGAATAAATTAACCCTTTCAGTCATGCAATTTAGAGAACGGGTAGATCTTCACATCATGCACGCTATTATAGGTTTTTAATCATTGAATTCAAATCCGCTTAGAAATCAGATTTCTAAAATTCAAAATGGCGGATCCAATATAGCGTGCATGATGTGAAGATCCACCCGTTCAAAATGCTTGAAAATTATAATAAATCTAATCGATCCGTCATATTAGACTTGTCATTTTGAAAACAAAATTTTAATAGAAAATTTGAAATTAGTAGATCTAAAAATCTTTATACACAAATACGTAACGTATAAATCTTTTATTTATAGAAACTTACACTTTTTCAACTTTGTGTTGTGAAGAATTGAAAAAAAATTGAATTTACAAAATATCTGCAAAAAATTGTATTTTATTCCTTAGGGTATCTACTTTATTTTTAAAAAAGTATGCGTTTATCTAAAATAATTGACGTACAAACGAAAAAAATGTAGCATTAATTTCCTAGCAAAATAAATCTCGAAATGGATAGAAATGAATTTATTTCGACATTTCCGAATTCGCATTTCAGATTTTTCGAATCCATTTGAATCCAAAAAAATAACTGGAACATGAATCTATCCGAATTTAACATGATGAATAGGTCATTTCGTATTTCAATTTGTTTGAATACAAAAATAATATAATGGAGACATAAATTTATTCGAATTCAAAATAATGAAAAGCTCATTTCGAATTTCAAATCATTTGAATCCATAAATAATATAATGGGAACATGAATCAATTCGAATTCAAAATAATGAATAGCATTTCCCATTTCAATCCATTTGAGTCTATTTGAATCCAAAAATCAATTTTCGATTCATTTGAATTTATTTTCGTTTGCTGGGTTGTTTATAATAACAAACAAAAATGTTAACAATATTAAACAAATGACCATTGGAGAGTCAAAACTGAACAGTTAGATAGTCGAAAATAGCAAAAAGTTCAATAGTGTTGATAAATACTACATGATATAATTTAAAAAATGATAAAAAGAGATGTCTTATATAATACGCTGTGACTGAAAGGGTTAATCGGTCGTTAACCAGCCCTAAACATCCCTCGTTTCGAGATCCTCGTGGCTGTAACGATACCTGATGGGACGTCAACGATATCAGTGATAGCATCTGGTTTTCATTCTCGTTCTCGGGATTAACTACTTAATTAACAGCCGCAGACAAGCCGTTTTTCCATCGGGCGCGCACGTTTTTATCGCGCTCGGTTGTCGTCGTCGTCGTCATAGTCGTCGATACCGCTCGACGCGCGACCTTATTCACACCCGTTATATTACGGCGCGGTAGGTAGGTAGGATTATGAGTCACCTTCTCCGCATGAATACTAAATGCCTCGCTGCATCATTATCAGGCGTCGCACGTGCAAAATTTATTTATGAGCTCGTTAATCATGCTTATTTATAGCGAGTCCATTTATTTACTATGTCAATTCTTTATGGAACGATCAAATCCGCTCGTCGCGATTACTCGCAACCGAAATCTGAATTTGTTATTGCAAAAGAATTGTACAAAATGTATTATATTTGTACCTTGAACGATATTTCAGAGAAATCGTGAAAAAAATGTGATTGCGAGAAGTAATAGTATACAAAATATATTTAAAATTAAGATGGAGTTGGAAATTGAAGATCAAAGTAAATAAAATAAAAAAACTACAAGGTTTAATGTAAACGCTAAAAAATCGAAAGGGAGTTAAAATGAAATGAGTAGAAACAATCTTTTTCAGAGATAGAGAACAAAATTATAAGATATTTGAGCCGAATAAGATACATATAGTATTCACTTTTGAACTACAATTTAAAAACGCGTATTACATTTAGACTTAAGTTCTGAAAAGCTATCAGAATTGCACCCATATAATAGTTAGAAATTGCCAGGTTTGGATAAATTAATATACTTTTTAACTAAATTAAGTTAAAATTAATGACTTATAAAATTAATTTAGTTATGTTAAAAGTTACGTTAACATTAAATTAATTTAAATTAAAAGTTGAATTTGAAAAGCATTATTTATGTTAAATTATAGAAATTTGCAAGTTTTCAATGTTAGATTACTAAAAACAATTACAATGTGAATCATCAAATAAATTTAACATTTTATTTGCAAATTAAGTTTATATGAAATAACCAAGAAATTGTTTTTTATATTTGAATTTTTTTACATAGATAAACTTTATCTCATGAAAAAAGTTAATAAATTGAATTTTATCAAAAATAACTAATTCAAGTTAAATTTAAATCATTTAAATTTAACTAAGTTAAGTTAAAAAAATGTTTATTTCTTAACTTTATTATTTAACTTCTAATTTTCTCCAAAGATTAATTAAAGATAAAATTAAAGATAATTGTGATGTTTAACAGTAAAAAACACCGTAATGTATCTCTTTTTTTATTAATAATTATTTTAAAACTCTCTCTGGATTTAAATGATTAGTTCCTTGGTTATTTTTAATTTATTTTTTATTCGGACCTTATTATATTCATGAGCACATCATGAAGCCCAGAATTAAGGATAAAATTTGTTTTTGTTTATTTACAAATATTCTCTCTGGAAAATATATTTTATTTTTGTGAATTTTTGAAATAAAGATTTTATTCTCAGTTTATTTCAATATTTCCATAAATGGAATTTTTAATAAATAAAATAAAGTAGGTAGGCATTATTCGAAATCTCTATCGACTTCGCTACAATTTTACGTACGCAATTACGCTCCTTCGTTGTTATCATCTTTTAATTTCAACTTCGACCGCGGTCCCGCAACTTGCAACTGCATCTTTAACAGAAGTTTTATTTAAGCCAGCGACTGCGGAAGCTGAAAGCTGAAAGGATCCGAGGCTTTATGTAAAGAGATCGTGGAGAAATACGAGCCCCCCGTGCTTTTCCATTCGCATTCGTAACTGACGCAACTCCGCGACTCGTGCTGCTGACGCGTCGTCGTCGCAACGGCGGGCTTTTCGCTACGCCATGTAACAACGAGAGACGAAGCGAAGTGACCGCGAAGCTTCCCGGAATGCGAGACGCACACACGTGCGCGCGTGTATACACGCACGTCGCGGCGTGCAAATGCGCAATGAGTGCACCAGACTGTCTAATCGCGCCGAGAGAGCGCGAAGGAGATTTCGAGGAACAGAGAGGCCAGAATCCGTGTTCCCTCGAGCATGATGACGCGTGTCTCTCTTTCTCACTGTCCGTCTTTTTGTCTCTGTCGTGTTCTCACTCATGCGTCATTATATCTCCTTATACCGGGTGTCTCCCGCCCCGCCGACGTTGCAAGGTTGACTCGTGTACGTGTTATGTATGTACGTGAAATGCGTGGGCGCGTATAAAAATAAATACGTGCATTAGACGTCGCAAATGAGACAGGCGTACGAATTTTGGCGTAGCTGTTACTCACTCAAACACGCGCGATATTAGTACGTCGTAATTCAGAACTTCGTCTGACAGTTTTAGCGCATCCGTGTTTCGTACATATGAGAGATCGCCGTCCGAGATTAGATATAAATAACGACTTACGCGTAATATTATTCAATCGAGAAAAATGTGATTTTTTTTTAAATCGCCGCGCGCCGATCATGATCGGAGCTGTCGAGAGCAGTAAAGATTATTTTATATACTATGAATAAAAGAATTATTTGTCGGTGACCAATGAAAAGTTTACGACATATACTTAATTTATTTCTGTGCTGTTTTATAGTTTATTACACTCGTAATCGACCAACACACTGATATTAAAAAATATTAAAAAAAGTAAGATAAGAAATATTGAAGTTCGTAAGAATTCTACAAAATGTAGGTATAGATAATAATTTTATTTTATTGACTTTATCTTATCTTTATTCAGATTATTTTAGAATGTATATATTATCTCCATCTTTATCTTAGATAAAATAAGTGTTATCTTTTACAAATTATTTAAATTAATGCAAATTACGAGTATGAAATTAATGTTCTTTTTCTAGTGCTTCAACCTTCAAATTACTATTTATTATAACAATTTTTTTCAAGTGTAACAACAGATTGCATAGATCAGAAAATCAGTAACACGAGTTTGCAAAAATTATAAGCCTCAAAACTATAAGTGAATCGAGAATTTTTACAACTTTATCAGTAATTGTAATGTGTGATATTCCCCCTTTTCAACTTTAATTTTATATTTGCGTTTGATTAAATCAAACGAGAGAAACATTTTTTTTGTCAAATTTAATTATTTGAAGAATTTTTATTTTTAAGAAATAAAGGTTTAGAAATAAAAATATAACTATATTATTTTTATATTCTACATTGTTCACAACAGCGATTATCTTAAAATTATCTAGATAAAACGATATATAATTTTATCTAGATAAAAGTAAAATTTAATTATTTTTATCTGATCTAAGCAGAATTAGGTAATAATTACTGTAGATGAAAAGTTAAAAGTTAAATAATAACTTTTAACTTGGCTAATTTTTAACGTTAATTATTTTTCAAACATATAAACTTTTTTAAGTTAAAAATTTATCTATGTAAAAGAAAAAATACATTTTCACATAAAAAAAATTTCTTCGTTATATTTCATATAAACTTAATTTACAATTAAAATATTAAATTCGTTTGATGATTTATATTATAATTGTTTTGTAATCTAACTTGAAAAAATTACAAATTTCTAATTTAATATAAATATTTTGTAAAAAGTTAACGTTTAATTTAACTTATTTTAATTTAACTTTGAATTTAATTAATTCTCGATAAGACAATGAAGAATCAATTATGAATTGAACCTTGACATACATACGTGTTTTTATATTGCAAATCATTTTTATATTTCGACTTTGTAAAGCAAAATGTTTCACTTTTAATTAACACAAAATGTATAGATGATTATTACTTTTATCAATCTTTTGTTCGTTTATTTCAGCTTATCATAAATCATATTAACTGTTTTTTAAAATACGAGCAAAATCATATTTTTTATTTAACTTAATTTAATTTTAACTTAATTGAGTTAATTTTTTGCTCATGTAATTTTTAACATAACTAGATTAATTTTGTAAGACTTTAACTTTAACTTAATTTCATTCGAAAAATATATTAATATATATTAATTTTTAGGGGGAAAGGGTTCTCACATTTAGATATTTGTTAGTATCATTTATTATTAAAATGACTTTCAATTTAATTACGTGATAATACTAATTCTTGTTCAACTTAAAATTGTGTTTTATAACTGAAAAATTTATTCAGCGTGCAATTTCGTGAACTTGAAAAGATATATAAAATCACACAATAAAAATCAGTACTAACAATAAGATCTAGCTGTGACGTCTGTGACCGATAAGGTTTATATTTTGTTTATATTGTTATATTAACTCATCTAACCCTAAAGGTTAATCATACTTGAAATAACATTATTTAAAATATGTATTTAAAATAAAATAAAGTTATTTAGTATTTATTATTTTAAATAACTTCTCATGACCCATTTCTTATTTTATACTTTAAATAAGTTTCCGGAATCTATTTCATATTTGTTTTATTTTAAATAAGTCGTAGGAGTTATTTTACCGACCTCTATTCAATTCTGGATCTAAAGTACATACATATAATTTGTTTACTTTCGTCTAGATAATTTTAAGATATCTAAGCACAACACCGCTTGCGTATCTCTGACTTCCACGAAACAAACTTTCGTTCTCGCGGGTTCGCTCGCCCGCGCCGCTTGTATATAAACACGC
>QKQZ01054577.1:0-17963 GCA_003595255.1 Solenopsis fugax | reverse complement strand
TAGAATTATTAGAGATATTTTAAAGAGTGCCATTTAAAATTAAATTATATATATATATATAATTGTGATATATAAATATATATATACATACATTTAATAATACACATATTATCGTAACAATATTGGGTTTTTAGCGACAAAGAGAACATATAAAAGAATTAATAACAATTATTCACAGGGTTCTTCTCGCGACTCTGATAAATATATTGCGAGAGAGGTACCAATATTCGATGCAACAATTAAACTTCGTATGTGCAATGTAACAATTTAATACTATACGACTTTCTACATGCGCTGGTTGCCCGCGGAATTGCTCATGTTTTCTTACATAACTACGCATCTACAGAAATGTAGAATTTATCGGTCAAAGTCAAGAAACACCTTGGAATTAATTTACGCGCGTGACATATCTGTAAAATATTCTCTCATGCGAGCTGTCACTTAAAATGGAAGATTAATTTAATTGATGATCAATCTCGCGCGAATTACAGCCGATTTCTAATCAGCAGACAATGTTTTTTTAAATGTTTTTTAAATATTCTCCATTATAACGTTTTTTAAATATTAAAAAAAAAAACGTTTAAAAAACTGTCTGCTGGGTTAATTTAATTATAACGAATCGTTTCGTTTATTGCGATTACTTCTTCAGGAACTTTTTCATTTGCTTCGTTTGATGCTGCATACTATATTGAGCGTTCTCGGCCTTCGTGATCAAGGAGTCCAGCTTGTTCAAGTGGGATCCCATTTTCTGATTGAGATCGATCTTCTTGGGCTGGACGCCGTTCTTCGCGGCGTCCGCGATGGTGTCATCCGACATCTCCACCGTCATCACCTCGTCGACCGTGGACTCGGGCTTCTCCTGATCTTCCTGCTTCTCCGCATCGGGATTCGGCTCCTCGGGCTTGTGACGCGGCGTTCCGCCGCGAGAATGCACCTTCCCTTTTAGCAACGTTCCCAGACTGCCGCAAACTGTCTGCAGAATTGTTTATTTCATATATGGCCTTCCTCCCTCTCTCCCTCTCTCTCTCTCTCTTTCTCTATCTTTCTACCTCCCACGATAAGAAACGAAGGAAATGCGCAATGTCGTAAAGTTTAAAAACTTGTAATGTCGATTTAATTGTAATTCGTCAGCATCGAGTTTACGAATCTCCTGACGAACAATTCATTTAGCCGCGGGGTCGCGGTGCAGGAGGGAAGCGTTATCAATTTGCGAGCGGGTAAGGATATAAAGCGGCCCGTCGTATCGGTCGTAAAAATTTCGCGCTATCGTTATGACAAAATAATAATTAATTCGAGCGACATGCGAAATGAGCGCGCGCTCAGGCCCGCTCCGGCAATTAATTATCCCAAGTCACCTTGAATCTGTTGAGCTTCTTCTGCGTAGAGCTCAGAATGCTGTTGAGCTCGTCCAGGCTGCTGCCGATGTGTCCGGCCGTCTCGTCCGCGTAATCCAAGACCTAGAGAGATAAGCGCATCGTCGTGTGAGGAGAAAATCGTATCGTATGGACACGCGTGCATAGTCGTCGGCGCTAACGAACCCCGCGATCAACCTCCGCCGACCTCAGCGATTTATTCCCGACGATCTGGCTCGCCGCACGTGGACGCGCAACCCGATTCTGCTGCGTAACGTCTACCGCGAACGCGATATCGCCGTAGGTGCATTAGCCGTTCATAAACACGCGAAAGAGAGCACGGATGAATGGGAGGAAGAGAAAAGGACGAGAAAAAGAATTGTGCAAAAAAAAAAAAAAGAGATTGCAAAAGCTCGCGATTCTATGGCGATAGAAAAAAAAAAAGAGATTTTAATTTCTCAATGACGCGTGATCGATGAGACGCAACGAGTAGCCGTTCGTTCGTCACACGGGGCGTGTCCGAGTTCAGGTCCAAGGAAATTCAGGTTGCTACTTTTTTTTTTTCAGTAAATCCTGCGTATGTATCATCCCGAATTGTTGGCGCGAGCGAAACGCATCGCGATTACCTTTAATGCACCATCATTGTCGTCATCGTCGTCGCGACGAGTCTCGCCCTGCGCCGTCTGCGACTGCCTCCACTCCTCCTCGCTGGGCCTCGGCAAGCCCAGCAATTCTGCCCTCTCGCAGGCGTGCTGATAGTCCTCGGACATCACGCCAGGTCCCAACTATACGGACAACGAACCGCTTTCACCCGGAGACGTCGGGCGTCACGACGAGCGATCGTTCGCGAGTACTCCCAGACGCGATATTCCGTGGAAATCGCTGCGCCCTTGGCGCGAGGCATGCATCACTTAAAGAATCCATATTGGCGCGGAAACTGCGCAAGCTCGCCCGAAGGCGGGCAGAATTACGGATGAAGCTTCGCGGAGTCGCGACACCCTCCGTGGAAACTTCGATCGGGGTTGATACCAATCAAATATTAATTTTCAGGAGGCTGGGCTGCAGTTAGAGAGATCGATCCGGTCTTCAGATACGCTATGAAAAGTGGAACACTAAATAAAGTACGCAATAGCTTGTAACAGATAGCAGCGCTTCCAATTAAACCCAAATTTTGAAGAGTTTTCCACGAAGCAGCAATTAGATTGAAAGTTGTAATTGTAGATACCACGGGAAAGTGACTTTCCCGCGCGATCGGTTTTACTTGTTGAAAAATGGAATAAAACGAGACGTTGTAGAGACCTTGCACAGTAATAGTCAGTAATACTGATAAGTTATACTGAATCAATAATACTGACAGTATACATCAATAGTTTTGCCTAAGAATAACGTAAGATTATTTCTGCGATTCTGCGTCATTCCATGTTTATGGAACTACACTGACAGAAATACTTGTGACGTGTGACGTTTTTTTTTTTTTCACATAATCATCACTGTTAATATGTCTATTCAAAGTTGGGTAGTAACTAGTTAATAAAGTTAAATAATAAAGTTAAGAAGTTAATAACTTTTAACTTAGTTAATTTTAAATAATTTAATTTTTAAATTAACAATGATAAAAACGGCAAATACGAGTACAGCGCGGTCAACGGTGCGTAAAAAATAATAACAACAAAGTTAATTTGTCACATAAGACTTTAATAATTAAATAACTAGACGTTTCGGCTCATCCTTCCAGCCATCTTCAGTATAAATTACATGTAAAGAAGCCGCTGATGTTGAGGCGAAGAGCTCGTTAGGCAGATGTTAAAAAATTTTTGACCGAATTTAATTTTTAGCTAAATAGTTATTTTAAGTTTTTTTTGGAACTTTAATTTATTAACTTTTTCCTAAGTTAAAAATTTATGTAAAAAAATTATATTAAAGAAAAAATACTTTCCTATATTAAAAAAAACAATATTTCTTTGTTATTTTATATAAACTTAATTTACAAATAAAATATTAAAAATTTGTTTGATAATCTATAATCGTTTTGAGTAACCTAACTTTAAAAAATTACGAATTTCTAATTTAATGTGAATAATGCTTTTCAAAATTAAATTTTAATTTAATTTAATTTAATTTAATTTAATCTTAACGTAACTTTTAATTGAGTTTTTTGTTCATGTAACTTATAACGTAATTAAATTAATTTTATAAGTCATTAACTTTAACTTAATTTAGTTAAAAAAATAAATTAACTTAAAAATGCAAAAAAGCATAGGACACAACGAGCTAAGCTAAGTAGTAGTTACTATCACATATTAACAAAAAACATACAGAGTTAATAAGGAGATTTAAAATTCTACATTATAATTTAATAAATTACAATTTCGTTTCAAACGTTCGGCCATGTATTAGGCCATCTTCAATGGTACAAATTGTATAGTGTGATGACGATAATCGAAATCTCAAATTAAAAAGAATATAATTACGTCAGTTCGTTACAAATACTTGTGAAATCCATTTAACGATGCTCTTGTACAAACTTGTTCAACCCTGTTTCTATCATATACTAAACAATCTCGAGATTCAAAAAATTTGGATCATGGTCAATATTCTACGTCAATTCATCACTATTAACCACACACGATGCATAATGTCAGTGTTTGTTGATAATAGCAGTATTATTGATCTTGTAAGCTCCCTATTAGATCGCGAGATAAGTGCGAATGGAACCCGAGTTCCCAGGGCAGGCCCGGCCGGCTCCATATCATCGTGTTCATGATTAATTTCAATCTCGCCGCGTGCACCTGGATCACACAGCACACCGCCGCACAAGCTGTCCTCACCCACGTGCACGTCATAAAGACGTGCATGCGCACCTTATATAAGCTACGCGACTGTTTGATCGGTTTGCATTGTTGTCGGAGCGAAGTCTACGTCGTCTCGTGAGTGAGTTATGGCACCGGCAATGTCATCGCGGATCGCGGTATGGGGACTCGGGTTCACTTTGACCCTGCTGCTCGTGTCATCCGCGCAGGTGAGACAGGGAGGGTGTCTCGACCTTGTCACGAGAAAAAGAGGAATGGAAAACTGAAGAGAAACTGGGAGAAAAAAAGAGAGGAAGAGGGAGGGATGACCGAATTTTAATATCTTTTCTCATTTACACTGTAAAATAAATTTAGATTTACTTAAACGTCAAATAAATTTAAATAAAATATATTTTAATATTTTTAATATATTTTCAATGTATTTATAAATAAAATATTGATTTTTTTTGTTGGATTAGAAACGAGTAATTGGGAGCTTTTGGAATATTGGTACGTCGCATTCAAACACCGTTGCGCTTTAATATTTGAAGCAGGTTTATCTTTAGCATTACGCTTATGATTCGTAATAAAATCTCGAGAAGAGATATCGCGTTTACATATTTCTCGAAAGATTTATTGGGTCAACGCTTGTCAAATTAGAGACGCCGACTATTAGCGATAATCGACTTCTACGTGAATAACTGTATTACATTTCAATATCATCGGCGTGTTATCGAACGAGCTTATAATATGATGTGAGTCGTTAAATTCTTCGCAATAACAAAGCGGAAAAAATAAAAAAAATTAAAAAAGGTCACACGGATGGCCATGGAATTTAGAGAATTAGCCGATAACGTTAGGGGCGATACGATTTTTGCGTAATCGATCGAAACGAACGTCCACCGGCCTTTATCAACTTGAATTTTAAGCAGATTTTTAGTCCTGTCAAATTTTCTTTCGCAAATACGCACGTCGATGACGCGTGTAGTTTTAACAATAAGGCAAAGTAAAATAAACCCTGTTAGCTGTAGATTAATTAAGTTTGGATTTATAGAAAATCCATTTATAAGAATGTCGAAGAGAAGAGTCGCGACTTCTCTCAGCTTCGGGATACTTAGTTGTTTCATTTACCAATTTCTCTAGGCGGTCGACTACGAACTCTACAGACACGACACGATATCAACGATTCGAAAAGACAACGTAATCTTGACGATCCGCGACTTTCTCGAGCAGCTAAATTTCGTGGTGCCGAAAGCGAGTTACACATTGCAAGAGGCTACGGAGCATTTGCTGCATTTCGGCGCACTTCTGCGAGCGCGAACACTCGACACCTTCGGCAGTCTCCTGTACGACTATTACGACGACTTCAGTATAATGGAAGTGAAGGCGTTACGCAAGGTGTATGAGGAGATCCTCGAGCGACGGTACGACATATTCGACCTAGTCCCCGGCGTCCTGAGGAACCCAGACACGAGACCGTCTAGGATTTGCGCCGAGATGTATACTCACGTCGAGAAACCCTGTCTGAGGAGTAGCGCTAGGGTGTGTCGCAGAATCAGGAAGCAGCACGATCTTCCGCATCCCGACGATCGCAACACGCCCGCGTTGTATATCACGTATCACGTGTACCGTTTGTCCAAGATATCGAAGCAGTACCCCAGTGGCTTCTTCCTGACGACGTTGCTGAGGCTCCTGCAGCAGAAAGTGCTGACGATCACGCCCAATCTGCTTTCTGGACTCCTCTGCAACGTGAGATACGAGAACTACGACGGCGACGTTCGCCTCGCCGAGAGGGAACTCATACGTCACTTTAGCGAGATCTCGGGGACCAATGTCGAAATTTCAGTGTCGAAGAAAAGGAAGTTCCACACTATGAATTCCTTCCTCAAATACTACATTGACATATACGCTGATAAATTTCCGGACAACGATCTGAAGAAGCACACGCTCCTTATTTCGAGAAGCATCGCCGACGTCGGCACGATCGATGAGAATATCCAATTGCTCGGTGACGTTTACGAGAACCGGACGATTCATATCGGATACCTCTTCGACCTCGTATTTCCTAACGATTTACTCGAGAAAGACGTTATCGAAGCTAAGAGCTACCTAGTGACGAAACTGTACGAATTTAACGTAGTGGAAAGTTATCTCAAAGTGCAGAGGTATCAGCAGGCCACTCCCGTTCAGCTGGCGATGGAGATCATCGAGCAGCTGAGAGACATTGACTTTATCAAAGACATCGCGACGTCTCTGCGGATGTACGCGAGATTCTGGCACAGGAGTCGCATGATCGAGAACCTCGACGAGCTGCTGGGGCTGTTCGACACTTATGAGAATCTACGCCAAGTGCCGCGTTATCTGAATATAATGGAGAAGATCGACAATATCAAGAAGAGTCTACGAGATATGAAGGACATCCCCGTTGAGATTCCCTGCAACGCTCCGCGAGCTTGTCTGCGAATAGGTCTACAATTGGTCTTACGTTGTAAATTCATAAGTTCTCAAATCAAGGACTTCATCAAGGAATTCCTGGAGTTGAGCGACATGTGCGTGGAACCCGTGTACATGATACAGGAATCGAGACGCTCGGCGGAGATTCCGTTCAAGATATCGAAAGTGCGTTTCACTACAACAGCGTTGCAGACTACGGGCACGGTCAGCGAAGCTACTCGATACACCAAAATCGGAAATCGCTATTCAAGCGAGCAAGTTACGGAATCTGATAAAACTAACGAAACTACGGAAGAAGTTTCAAGAGAATTCGATATAACTTCGAGGAAACGTTTGGAGTCGACGAGTACGATGGCACCAGGTACGATTCAGCCCATAAAGCCGATTTCGACGACTCATCGAGAAGAGACAACAGCAACCATAATGAGTACCACAGCTGCGACAACTACTGCAACTTTGCCTGCAACGACTACACCAGAACTTACAACAGTTACGACATCACCTACAACTACGACTACGATGTTACCTATTACAAAATTACCTACGATTATAACAACGTTGCCGACAACAATTACGACATCGCCCACGACGACTACCACGGAAGTGCCAACAACGACTACCACAGAAGTGCCCACGACGACTACCACGGAAGTGCCCACGACAATTACCACAGAAGTGCCTACGACTACTACATTGCCCACGACAACCAGTACAGCATTGCCTACAACTATCACAACGTCGGCCACTACAACTATTACGACATCGCCTACTATCACGACGGAGCAACCGGTCACGAAATATGAACGTACGAAAGTGACAAAAGTTGACGTACCGTACGGTGACGACGGTGTTTTGAAACCTTTAAAGAACTTGACGGTATTTGTTACAACACCTATCGTGATGAAATCTTGCGAGTCCGGCGAATGTACCTATGAGCCAAGCTCGGAGAAACGTATCGAAACGACGACTCTGCTTTTGACGACGCCAACGATACGGACTTCCACTCTCGAAATTCGAACAGCGTCTTCTGAGCCATCAACAACCCATCAAGATTTCGTCATCAATGAGACGACGGTTTCTTCGACGACGGAGTTGAGCGAAACGCCAGTTACGAAAGGTAAAAGAATAGCATTATATTACATTTGTATTACATTCTACATAGCTTTTCTTATAATATGAAAGAAATGCTGGTTATATGTTAACCTGGGAGAAAATTACAATTTCTGACGTTGATCTAGTGATTGCTTTTTGATCGAGAAAGCACTCGACACAATACGCAGTTTATTCATTTAATAGATATATTACAAATAAACAGACTTTAATGCAATCTAAACACACATTTGTATGTTGTATATGAACATATTTCCAACATTAACACTGTGAAACGCAACACAGGCGATAACTGCGTGAAGTCTTGCTTAGAAGGCTGCACATCCAAGAAAGAGAGCGTCATCGAAATAACGGAAAAGACCTGCGAGGCAAGCTGCGAAATCATGACGGAAGATTGCGACGAGGGGTACGGTATCCCCAAAGACTCTTCGGAGGTGATCTCTCTGGAGTGCGGAACGGAGATCGACAAGAGTTGCAACTGCGATCTCAAGGAAGACAGAAGCGAGTGCATGACGGTATGTCCTCCGGAGCCTGCGAAGAGCTCGTCCTGCGAGAGGTCCCAGAACGACTGCTCGACATCGGCGGAGTCGACGGTTGACGAGAAGCCGAACGAACGTAAGCGGACGCGCATCATGTGCGAGATCCGGAATCCCCATCATCGCCGTCAGTTGAGACGGCTGGCGAAGATGCGGGCGATCAGCGCTGCCATCGCGATGTCGCGCTACGACGTTCTCCGGAGAACGAAGACGTCGCGTAATCGAGACCGAATCGCGACCAAGAAGTTGTTAGCCGCCAGACTGCCCTATTCCAAAAACAGGAGGATAGAGGAATACTTGGCGAAGAGACCTCTCGGCGGTGAACTGAACGACAAACTTCGAAAACGTCAACGCAAGCAACAGGAGCAGATCTACGGGCTGAGGAAGACGCTGACGAGGAAACTCAGGGGGAAAGAGGCTCGAAGAGCAAGGATGCATCGTAGGAGTGGGATGATCGTCGCCTCGCCAGAGTCAGATCAAGAGGATACCCGGCAGGGACGCGAAATCGATCAGCGCGTAAAAAATTGATACGATACATCGGAGTCTATCGGTTTAAAATTACATCGTTTTAGGGGATAGTTTCATTATATAGCTGTTACGTTATTACAGACGAATGGTATCGGCCGTTACTTCGTCGTGCTGCGTTCAGCGTACTTTTTTTTCCGTCCATTTAATCGGGTCAGAGGCGAAAAATATCGTGAAACGTAACGGTGGGGCTCATTCCTGAGGAGCTAATTATAACGAAGACAAGAGCGTTTATCGAATTCGGCTAAACGATTACTCGGCCCGGAGATTTTAATAGCCGTCTATATTTATTTATCGGAGAACCGTCGGGAGACTCGTATGCGTTATAAATTATTTATTCGATGCCTTCTCTCAAAGGCCGCCGTTGACGTCGCAGCACTGATCAATTAAGTGCGTTAATGAGGTCCCTTATCAGCGATAATGAGCAACGAATTTGTATTGCAAGCGGCCGAGGTGTTTTGTAACGTTTAAATTGTTAGAGCTCTTTTCTCGAACGGATTTTGTAAATTCTTTATGATGGTTGATAAAAGTATATTTGAAAATAATCGTCTTTTGATATTGCATGCCTATTCTCTTCTGTTTCGTACGCTGTATGTCGATCGTTCTATTTATACGGTTCTACATTTATTTTATTCGAGTAAGAAGAAAGAGGGCAAACGAAAATTTACGAGAATTATAAATAGAAATTGCAGTATTGATGGAAGATACAATTATTTGAGTACTTCGAGGCTCTTGTTGTTCTCGTTAAAGAGAAGGGGCTCAGCTTCCCTTTTTAGCAAGCACTCGAACAAACACTCTCGCCGTGTAGTCTCGTTTCGTGGCGAGCAAGCGAGCGGCGAGACCCGGCCAGTGAGTAAACGCCATAAACGGATAAGCGGAGCAAACGATAGAACACAATGAGAAGTAAATTTGACATGGCCGGTGCCCGGTGCGTAATCTGTCTTATTAAACGATCCCGCTCGCACGGTGAGCGATTACATTTGAATTTACTTTACGCCCGAAATAAGCGCCGTGTCGCGCTATCGAGCCAATTAATTCTCCATCCCTAGGATACCTTTACGACCACGGCGAATCCGCTTCATTTCGCCTATCGTTATTCCGCCACCACGCGAGAGTAACCTTTTTCTTTTTTTCTCTCTCTCTCTCTCTCTCTCTCTCTCTCTCTCTCTCTCTCTCTCTCTCTCTCTCTCTCTCTCTCTCTCTCTCTCTCTCTCTCTCTCTCTCTCTCTCTCTCTCTCTCTCTCTCTCTCTCTCTCTCTCCCTCCGATTGCGAGATTGGAATTTCGCGTGCCCCTCTAATCTCCGCGATCTCGCGGGATATGTACGACCGTATTCGACGAAGAAATTCGGACGCTTTCACCCGTCGGCGAGGCGAACCAACGCGTGAATCGTTTCGAGCAAACGTAAATATAAACATGTTTCACCCACGCAACGATTAATAACGATTCGCTCGAGCTCGAAGACGCCATTAATCGATGATATTAATCGAGCGCCGTTCACGTTCGATTAATCTCGTCGAGGGGCGGGCGATAGGAACGGGCAAAATTTTCAAGAGAACCGTTCGGAAGCATTGGAATAATTATACCGGCGATATATCATTTTCAGATAAATAAATTCTATCCTGCGGAGCTAAATCCACGTCTATTAAGCTGGCACAGCCATTTTAGCACAATCAAATGCGACTCATATAGGAATTATTTGCTATTTTCTTGCTAATTTTTTGTTCTATTTACGATTTTTTTGCTCCGGCCGTTTCGCTAAAAACAACGGCCGTGCTAGATTGAGATTAAAGTTAGCACATTAAGAAAAAAGAAGGAAATTAAAAAACAAATATGTATTTTTGTAGCACTATTTTTTTGCTAATTGTTTGCTATGTTTAGAATTTTTTAGCGAATGCCAGATTAATAGACGTACATTACTACATTTTATTTCACTATTTTGTAAATATGTGAGTAATAAACTCAAAAATTTAATTTAATTTAAACTTAAAAGTTATAATGTAAATATTTGAAAAGTGCAGATTATTTTATTTTATATAACTATTTTTTATATTTTATATATTATTTTATGAAATGAATTTTATAATGAAAAATCTTTCATGATATTCTCAATTTTCTGAAAATCTTGCGGGTGTAAGCGCTTGGCAAAAAGTGTATAAAAAAATTTTTTTACACGCTCTTGCATGTTTATTCTACAAATTTCAGACGAGTGAAATGGTTTGTAAACTCTATGTTTTCCTGTAACGTTCATCAAAATACGTGCTAACAGATTAATATAACAAGTTTCATTTTAAGTACTGAAGTGTATATTTATGTGCAATAAATGTTGGATGGAAATACTTTCCAAGATTAAATATTGATATTAATCTAGCATAGTGCATCTATTTTAAATGGATTTCTATTAATATCTGGAGCAATGGATCTCTATCAATATATTCAACAGAGATTCATTACTAGATTAAAATATAATTTGTCACTCACCGACACACGATGCGCAGCAGCGGAGTTTTCAACGTCGACCTGTAAAACACAAATAAATATATTATAATTCACATTATAGTAACGTCCACAGTAATATTAATATTAATACATATTGCAAAAACTGATAACGTGACATTGATAAATCTCGTTTACCTCGTGGTTGCTCCGCTGTTGCCTGGTGCCTCCTAGGTCCTCCCTCTTCTCTCGTTCCTGCTTGTTGCTTTTTTATGGCACTCACGAAAACAGTACTACTTAGCAACAATCACCTCAACGATCGCGCGACATCCTGGACGACACTCCCGTTGACGATACACGACGATCACGCGACATCCTGGACGGCATTCCCGTACACGACGCGTAGTTCATTACATTGCGACAACGGGAAGTTAATGCGGCAGACGACGAATCTCGAGCGCCAGGGGATCGCGCGGTCATCTTCGCATCGCGCCGCGAAACGTAACATAACCTTATACGACCGGTTGCCCGCAGCCGCTGCTAACACACACAACACGCGCGTCTCCGCATAATTTTGTCCGTATTCTCACGTACATTGGTAAACATATGAATTGAGACCGTAAACAAACACTCGTGGATCGAAAAATGCGATTGACCGACGGCCGACGGATCACTAACACCGTCGCTCGCGCGACGGTGTTTCACGAACGGTGTCTCGCGATCTAACAAGTTGCTGGTATGTACACTTGTGAGTACGACGGTAATCACCTTGATAACAACATTACCGCGATGCGCAGTTTATTATGTCGCGACAAAGGAAAATTAACGCGAAACGGCAAGCGAGCTGCGATCCGCCTCACTCGGCACCCGACGGCAATGACGTTGGCCGACTGTCGAACGATGGGAACGCGTTGACAACTTCATGCGACACCTTCACCTCGCTGCGACGAGCGACATAATCTTTGGTCCAGTGGCTACAACCGTTGGTAACACAAAGCACACGCACGATTATTACGTCTGCGTTCTCACGTACGTTAATAAACATACGAATTGAGGCCGTAAACAAACGCGATCGACCGACGAGCGACGGATCGCTGACGCCGTCGCTCGCATAACGAGCTTCGGGTCGAACGGACTCTCATGAAATTCGCGGTCTAACAACAGATTACCAGTACTGGTACGACGGTAATCACCTTGATGTGAAGATCGCACGGCACCTTGACGCTTCCGATGTCGACCGACGCGTAGTTTATTAACGCCATTAGCAATCAGTGTGGTCATCTTAGCGACTAGCGCGACCCCTACCAAGTAGATGCCTAGTTATTAGGGAGTCGCGCTAGTAGCGTGACCACACTGATTGCTAATGGCGCTATGGTGCTAATAAACTGTGCGTCAATCGATATCGAATATCGAAAGCGTCGTGCCGTGCGATCTTCACATCAAGGTGATTATCCGGATTACCGACGTACTTACATACCAGTGTACCAGCAATCTGTTGTTAAACCGCGAGTTTCGTGAGAGTCTGTTCGACCGAGGCTCGTCGTGCGAGCGACGGCATCAATGATTCGTCGCGCGTCGGTAGATCGCATTTTTCGATCCGCGAGTGTCTGTTCTCAGTGTTATTTCGTACGTTTTGCCATAATAATCGTCCGGTGACGCGCGTGTGGTACGCATTAGCTATAGTTGCAGTCAAGGATTATGTCGCTCGTCGCGGCGAGGTAAAGATGCATGAAGTTGTCTACGCTCTATGTTCCCATCGTTCGAGAGTCGGCCAACGTCATTACCGTCGGACGCCGAGTGAGGTGGATCGCAGCTCGCTTGCCGTTTTGCGTTAATTTCCCGTTGACATAATAAACTGCGCATCGCGTACTTCGGTAGTGTTGTTATCAAGGTGATTACCGCCGTACTCACAAGTGTACGACGTACGTACCAGCAACTTGTTAGATCGCGAGACATCGTTCGTGAGACACCGCTGCGCGAACGACGGCGTCAGTGATCCGTCGGCAGTCGGTCGATCGCATTTTTCGATCCACGGGTGTTTGTTTACGGTCTCAATTCGTATGTTTACCAACGTACGTGAGAACGCGGACATAATCGTGCGGAGACGCGCGTGTTTTGTGTGTGTGTGTGTGTGTGTTAGCAGCGGCTGCGGGAAACCGGTCGAAAGGTTATGTTACGCTTCGCGGCGCGGTGTGAAGATGACCGCGCGATCCCCTGGCGCTCGAGATTCTCGAGAGTCGTCTGCCGCGTTAATTTCCCCGAAGGCATCGCGGGTGACGGGTGAATGCGGATAACGCTGTCGCCGTTTCGCGTTAACTTTCCTGTCGCAATGTAATGGACTGCGCGTCGTGCACGGGAATTCCGTCCAGGATGTCGCGCGATTGTCGAGGTGATTATTGCTAAGTAGTAGTATTTTCATGAGTGCCATAAAAAAGCAATAAGCAAGAACGAGAGGAGGAGGAGGACCTGAGAGTCACCAGGCAACGGCGGAGCAACCACGAGGTAAATAAGATTTGTCAATGTAACGTAATCAGTTTTTGCAATATTAATATTAATATTAATATTACTGTGGACTATAATGTGAATTATATTTATTTGTGTTTTACAGGTTGACGTTGAAAATTCCGCTGCTGCGCATCGTGTGTCGGTGAGTGACAAATTATATTTTAATCTAGTAATGAATCTCTGTTGAATATATTGATAGAGATCCATTGCTCCAGATATTGATAGAGATCCGTTTGATAGAGATATATTTTAAATAGATGCGCTACGCTAGATTAATATCAATATTTTATCCTGAAAAGCATTTCCATCAACAATTATTGCACGTAAATATACACTTCAGTACATAAAATGAAATTTGTTATATTAATCTGCTAGCGCGTATTTGGATGAACGTTACGGGAACACATAGGTCTGAATTCATAGACGTTTCTCAAATCTCTTACTACGTTACCATACGCGAGATAAAGACAGATTTGAGATCTGAGATCTGAGAAACGTCTATAAAATCGGACCATAGAATTCACAAACCATATTTCACTCATCTGAAATTTGTAGAATAAACATGCAAGAGCGTTTACACCTGCAAGATTTTTAGAAAATTGAGAATATCATGAGATATTTTTCATTATAAAATTTATTATATAAAATAATTATTATATAAAAAATAATTATATAAACTAATCTGCACTTTTCAAGTACTTACATTATAACTTTTGAGTTTAAATTAAATTAAAATAAAATTTCGAATTTATTATTAATTTATAAAATAGTCAAAATGCAGTAAGAATGTACGTCTATTAATCTGGCACAGCCATTGTTTTCAGCAAAACGGCTGGGGCAAAAAAATCATAGAGCAGAAAATTAGCAAAAAAAATAGTAAATAATTCCTGTACGAGTCGCATTTGATTGTGTGCTAAAATGGCTGTGCCAGCTTAATAGACGTGCTAAATCCCCGGCGAGATTTCTCGAGCCAAGTTATTTTAAAGAATCCATTCCCCTCCACCCTTCCCGCTCGTCGAAAATCAGAAGTTCCCTGTCAAAACAATCATCGTACAGCCTGTGTTTCTATAAAATGTTTCGCTACACTTTTCTAAAGCTTCAAGGCGATCGCTGGTGGTGCTTCTTCGCCACCCTTGCGTCAACCTTGCTGTAGCGTGTATCGATCCGCGATTACGTGCGCGCTTGAAATTCTAAGGGCCTCGAAAAACGCGACACGTGCGCGTGCGAGGGAGTCCGGATAAATTGCCGATATAATCGGTACACGTGCCAGACGTGATATTTGAAACAACGCTGGCTCTGCATAGACAGAGCGTGACTGTTCGACGCCCCGCGGAGCGTATTTACAAAATCGTGCGCATATAAACAACACTAGCATCGAGTCACTATTTGCGAGTCAAATAACGCATGAATCGAATGAAAATCGTAGGAGTGCGAAAGAAGAGAGGCTTCGTATCATCGAGTAGGATAATCTTTCTCTCTTTTCCTCTCTATCACTCTTTCTCTCTCTCTCTTTAAAGAAAGAATATGAATTTTTCGCAATTATCAATCTATCAGACGCAATTACACATCGTGAGTTTGCCAGAGTTAGCAAGCGACGCATTACTTGTAACGTCGTTATCGTTATCGTTAGTTTTTTTTTTCGGTAACGGTCGTTACTTTTTTCTCTATGTGTAATGATAATATCGTTACATTTTTACAAGAACGATAATGGAATTCAGCCATTACTTTTATCGTTACTTTTGGCAACATTGTTTTTCTATTATCGTTGTATCTATTCAATAAATTTATATTTCTTTAGTGCGCACATACATACAATAATCGGCGTGCCAGATCAAAGGTTACATGCATTAAAATGCAATTATAAATTTCATTTATTTTCATATTTTATAATATATTTTAAATATTGAAAAATATTTTGTACTTTATATTTTAGACTGCATTCCGATATTCATTACGAATACTGAAAACTTACAGTATATACACTGTTAAAAATCGGTAGCAGAATTTAATGTAATGTAACGGAAGCAAATTTCAAGCAAGTACATTAAAAAACATTTAATGTTTTTTAATGTACTTGCTTGAAATTTGTCAAAAATGCACTAAATTTTATACACGTACTTTTCAATTATAATTTCATTAAATTTAATGTTTATATAACTTAAAAACATATTGAATTTCATTGATATCTTTACCGGTGTATGTAACGTTAACTGTATTATATATTTTCTGTATTGGCAATGAAAACTGGAATGCATCCCTAATAAAAATATTAATGTTTACAAATAATATAAATTTTTTACAAAGTCTGTGTTTGTGAATTACAATCTAAATTTCTATATCTAAATAAAGATACGTACACGTAAAAAATAAAGATATTAATTTAAAGAATTAGGAAAGTTATTAGATAAGTGTAATGTAGAGAAAAGCTACATATTAGTTTAGAGTTGTAAATTTTAATATTATTAGAATTACAAAAGAAAAACAGTTTAGTAACTAGTTAAAAAGTTAAAAGTTGCATAATAAAGTTAAAAAGTTAATAACTTTTAACTTGATTTAGCTAATTTTTAGTAATTTAATTTTTAATATTAACTAGTTATTTTTTTGAACAATTTTAATTCATAAAGTTTTTTTCAAAGTTATTAAAAATGTATCTATTTATGTAAAACAAAAAAAATTATAAAAGAAAAAATACATTTCTACATTAAAAAAAACAATATTTCTTTGTTATTTCATATAAACTCAATTTACAAATAAAATATTAAATTAATTGTACGATAATATTATAAATGTTTTGGGTAATTTAATTTTAGAAAATTACGAATTTTTAATTTAATTTGACTAATGCTTTTCAAAATTAATTTTTAATATAAGTTAATTTAATCTTAACGTATCTTTTAATTGAGCTATTTTTTTGTTCATGTAACTTTTAATGTAACTAAATTAATTTTATAAGCCATTAATTTTAACTTAATTTAGTTAGAAAAAATTAACTTGCCCAACCCTGCAAAAAAGCAACAGATCTTTACTTCTTTAACGGTAATGGTAACGAGTTATCTTTTACAAAAAGTACTGGTAACCCATATATATGTATAAATAAAAAGATATCTTTTAGATTTCTGTAAAAGATATCTTGCTATGTCTTGCATTTTTTTCGAAAAATTCAGAAAAAATATCTTTTAGCAATCAAATCTTGTGTAACATTTTAAGATATCGTTCAGATATGTCTGGAGATGTCTTGAAAAAATCTAGTAATCATCTTATGTGACAAATATCTTAAAATTTTTTTTTTTTAAGAAGCCTTTCAAATATTTAGGTATCTTTTTAGGAAATTTTATAAAATTATTTTCAACAAGATCTTTTTAGATGACTTCTAGACATCTTCTGGAAATAACTTGAAAACAATTAAAGATGTCTTTAATTATTATATACTTTTAATATTCACAAGATCTCGATGTTTTCTGAGAACGCGTTACTTTTATGAAGTAACGTTCCCAACCCTGGAGTTTACCGAGTAAACGAACGTTTCACGTTTCGATGTATCGGTTTTCCTGTCGAGGAGGAGAATTTTTCGTTATTTACGCGACGTTTCGTGACACGTCGTTGACATTTGCGGTCGCGGTCCCTCGTGGTCAGATGCGACTTCAACCAGTTTAAACCGGTCGGTTCCTAAAGCATATGGAGACGTTCCCACGTTTAGCAGAGCGCGGGTGTAAGCGCGGGTGTAAGCGCGAGCGATCGCCTTCCCCCTTTTTTTTTATAAATTTATGCGGCACACACTCACGTGCTCCGTCTACGCGGACCGCCTTTCGTGAAATTACGCCTTACGTGTTTGCGGTGCTCATTAAACCACTAGCGGCTGACACGTCGGTCGTCTATAGAGTCAGGCTCATGTGACCGGCAATTTGTATCGACGTACAAATTCGCGATTTGAACAGGCGGCCGGAATGCGTCAGTGCGAGATTCCAAAAAGGTAAATGGTATAATGGGAGTCTCGCGTACGAGAAACGAGTCGCGATCACGCGCCATTAGCGCTCGCGCGCGCGGGGATCGAGGATCTTCTCCGTGTGCAAGGAGAACGCAGCTATGGAACTTAATTCGAACGGAAACGTTTCGCTAACGAAGCATCAGAGCGGCGGAGACGAGCGCGCGCGTGACCTCTTTCACCTCGATCGTGTAACAAATCGCAACATTTTGTCGCGATCAGTTTTATTTTTTTTAATCAAAGGGCAAAAGTCTGCCGCCGCCGCCGCCACCGCC
>QKQZ01054574.1:0-11196 GCA_003595255.1 Solenopsis fugax | reverse complement strand
CAAGAATGCCGCGGCGACCACCACCACCGCCGCCGCCGTCCACGCCGAGACGGTGGAGGAGAGGCAGCCGACCTCGACGCCTGCCCCCGTTCATCCGCCGCCATCGAGGGAGCTTCCGGAACGGGAACCCGAGGAGCAGCCAGTTAGGAGACCGGCCATCGCCAGGTAAACGAACGGAACTGTCAAACTTCATTATAAAAACTCTAGCAGCGAAGTTAACGTAAGAGAATTATCCAGTTAAAAACTTCTGCGATAAATTACTATCCGTACGCATGATTTTGTCCTGCGAATTTCTTTTCTTTGAAAACTAGACCAAGAGCACTGTAATTAAAAAATTATGTACATTAATATAATTATTTTATTTTTTAAGGATGTTTTGATTCTAAAAACTACAGTAGAAGTTATTAAAAGTTATCGAAATTTAAAAACTGCAGGCTTCTCAAGTTTATTCTTTTATTTTTCTTACCCAAAAACTTTTTGTGTCGTGATACTTGATTTTTAGCCTTGAAATCCGCTGCAAAGTACAAAACAACGAAAAATTTCGCTTATAACAGTTTATACAACAAATATAACCATATTTTGTTGGAGTTTTAAATAAATAACTTTTAAACGAGTAAGAAGATCCAAATCAATTTTTTCACGAATATTTTTTAGAGTTTTATTAGTATATATAGAAATTTTGATTTAATTCATAATGCTGCTTTGTCATCAAATTTGCAAATAAGGGAAAGTTGCTGAATGCGTACCGGTCTCCTAAAAAGTATTTTTTCAATATTTTACATTTTTACATTATATAAGCAATATTTAGTGACAAAAATAAAAATTAAATAAGAAATGAGTAATATAGACATAAATTTAACAAGTTTTATTTTGTTTTGTGCACGCTATCAGCATTTTAGAAAATCAAGCATATCTGATGTAAATTTTTCATTAACTTATATAGCTGATAATAACGTAATTATGCAATTTTATTTTGAATTATTATATTTTCATAAAAGAGAGATGGCTTGTTTTAAAATTATTTTACATTTATTATATGTACATATTTATGATTATTATATAATAAATTAAATCGATATTTTTATAAACTCTTTCAAGTTTCCTAATTTGTATCACCATAAATTTTACTATAAAGAAATAATACTAATGTAAGATTGAAAAATGATAATAGTAAAACCAGTAATTGCTATAAATAAAAATATATCAGTTACAAAAATAAATTCAAGTTAGTTTTATGTCTTACTTTTTTATTTGTTATTTATTAATTATTAAATAATTAATCGCTTTTGTGATAAATTTTTAATAAAATAAATATTAGTCAATTATTTCTGATATTTTTAAAAACTTTAATTCATAAAATCGATATTTTCGAACACGATACGATTTAAGAGACCACAAGTACGCTTTAAGCAACTGCAGTTTTCTATATCATACTTTTCGCAGCATGTTACAGAAAAGCTTATAACAAATTAATTTGTTATTACTGAAAAGTTTAACATGTAATAATAGTTGACATTGAACTATTATTACATGTTAAACTTTTCAGTAATAACAAATTAACACTACAATTTCAAACTTTGATTTACATCCAAAACAGAATCAAATGCGAAATATAATAAAAAAATAGCCTAAGTGGTACACATTTGGCAACTTTTCCCTAAGTACTACAAAAAACGATTTTACATAAGAATCAAGAGTAAACAAAAAATTCACTTTTAAATCAAGAAGAGAATTGTGCTCAAATTTTACATGGTTACTCAAATGTTTTGAGATGTGACACATGCATTCGCAATAAACAACCATACAAATACTTTCTAAAGATATTAAAGCATAAGAGTCAATGAAGAAATTTTTATACAGGTAATGAAAATTAACTCACAAATATCGTGACCCAATTATACGTAAAGAAGGTATCGAAGGTGAAGTGTACAGAGGCTAATATATCCCGTATTTGTGATGGTGTTCAATCTGTTACACAAGTGAGACGACGATATAACGATTTTCTAATCAAAAACTGATGGTTGATTTGGACAACGCATTGAAACCGCGTTTACAAAATTAAGACAGTTGTCGCGGAGGTCTCATTAAACCCACAAATTCACTCGACTTTGGCGAAAACTATTTATTAAGACGGTAAATCAACATGGTCCCCCGAAGGAATGAAAGACCCGAAGACGTGTGTTTGCTCGCGTAGATATTAATCACGCGGGCGGCAACCGCGGGATTCGCAGTCAGCTAGCAGTACTCGCGTGTTATATCGGAGTTAAGCGCGGAGTTCGCGGCGGCGCGAGACGTTGTTACGGCGCAAACAAGTAACTTATTCAAGTTCTACGCTGCGTTATTAACGTGCTTGTTTGTAATATTGTTGCTCGCGCAGGAGAACTTCGGCGGAAACTCACGCTCCCCCCGCGGCCAGGAGTGCCTCGTCGGACTCGAGCACCGGCTCCGAGAGCTCGACGGGGTCCGGAATTCGTAGTACGGGCGCACCGTTCACGACCGAGGAGATGAAGCAGAAGTACCTGTCGAGAGCACCCCCGACCAGCACGACGACCACCGTCTCCACCGCGGCCGGCAGAGAGTCGTCGAACACCGCCCCGCCGACTCCCAGACCGCCGTTTCAGAGCCGTTTTTTAGGCGCAGGTAATTTATTGTAACAATTACTAATGCAATTCTCAAGACCTCCATAATTAAATTAAATTTAAAAACAGACGACACGCAGGAAGAGAATTTTTTCTTAGAATATTTTAGGATCATGCTCAGTCAAGAAGTCGAAGAAGGTGTTTTTTTGTGAAGTTTTTTGCAAAAACTATGATTTTTAAAAATATGTAAAAGTGTACATATATCTTAATGAATTGAATATAATTTTTTTAATAAAAAATAATAATAAATAAAAAAGATATGGCCATTTCTTTAAAAAAAATTATTTTGAAGTGACCACTGCTGCTCGAATCTGGATCTTCTGAAATAAAAAAAATTTGAAAAAAATTATTTAAATATTAAATTATCTAGTTCTTGAGTTTTTAAAAATATTGATTTGGAACAAAATGGACATTAAAAATTTAAGTTTCGATTTTCGATGAAAATATCGCTTATTTATCGTAAAAAAATTGTGCGTATAAAAGTCTTTCGTTCAATGACTTTTTATATCTAAAATAAACCTACAAAGTTTGAAATAAATCGATGCAGTAGTTTTCGAGATAATTTAGTCACTAATTTTGAAAATGCGAGGAAAACGCGTTTAAAGTTTCAAGACAGATATATACGTAAATGAAATATATATTTTTTAATTTACATAGAATAATTAATTTCAGGCGCATATAGTAAATTTTTTTAAGAGATTGTAGCCTCCAAAACATCAATTTGGTACTATTAACAGTGCCGACGAAGCATTCTTCCTTCTCGAACACAATTGCTGCACTATTCCTGCTTCTAATTGTCGAGCAGAACGTACTTTGAATGTCTATAACTCCATCAATTTTAATAGGATTAACTTGAAACTTTCAGGGAATATTCTCCAAATGTTGTATTTATAGAAAATATGAGAACCTAAAAAACCATTTTCTTCTTTTTTAAGTTTTTGACTGAGTATGACCCCTTAATCAAATTTAATCAAATTTTACTAAAATTTTACTGAAGAAAAAGAAATAAAATAAGTGTGGCTTACAGAGCGGCAAGTAAAAACGGCATATCGTTTTGTAGTTTTTAAAGTACTAAATCTGATTTTCAAAAAATTTTAATTTTCGGGAAAGTAAAAAATAAAAATATTAAAATCAATATATAAAACTATTAAACGTTTACCATTAAATTATTATTGTTAAGCTTTACGAATGTATTAATTCGCGTTTTCCTAGTAAAACATGATAATGCTCCCGTGTCTAATAATTTTTGTTCTGATAAAAAATATTGTTATATTAATATTTAAAAACAATAGCATTGTCAAGAGGAACTATTTTAAAGACTGCAGCACTTGAGAGCATTGTTGATCATTACGTCTTTTAAGCACTTTTTTCCTAAAATATTTTGTATTTTCTATTGTAGTATTTTACTATTGAAAATTGTAAGAGTCACGCATAAAATATTTTTAAGCACCAAGATCCGCTTTGACTATAAGGTCCTCATTTATTAATTTATGTTGTTCATATATTGGTCAATTTTTATATTTAACATTTTTTTTACTATTGTATATTTTATAATTTTCCTAACATACCGTTTTCACAGCTTCTTATAAAGGAGAAGATGGTATTATGGTCATCAATTTACATTTTACTCAATAACTTTGTTAATAATCAATATTTTATATTGAAACGTAACGATTATATTCATCAAAAAGTTGTTTAAAAGATTCTAAATTATGAAATAGTAATTGTAAGTCATGAAATATTTATTGCTCAATATTTATTACATAATGAGTCGAAGAGGAACAGGGATCCATTACAAAAATAAATTTAAAAATTGATCTTGTTTAAAAAACGTTCAACATTTGGTTACAAAATTATTTATTTTTAATTTTCTATAGTTTAGAAAAGATTATTTTATCTCCTCGTTTAATATTAAACAATGTTTTTAAACGCAGCCCTATAAAACAATCGATTTATTGAAGAATTATTTCGACATAAAAATCTCGATAGTGCCATATTACCAGCATGCTTTTATACTCACATTAATAAAACATTATTGAATGGCTTGGCATAACTCGAAATGTGTATAGCCGAATAAAAAGTTAAACAACGAAAAAAGACACTCGAGTGTACATGCATTCATTTGATAACGTTTAAAAACACAATAAAAAATAATTAAATATTAAAATCTTGAAAAAGTTTTAAAATGCTCAAAAGTAAAAATACCTTACAATTGTCAGCTATTGTGTATTGGCATATTAAAATTAGCGCTACATAATGACAAACTACTAAACAAATGATTCCATGAGTAATTACTAGTAATTCGTTACCTAATAACAGAGGTAATACGGGTACTCATATTATCTATATAGTCCATAATACAAACCTTCTCCTCTATATATCTACATTTAATAGCTTCATATGTTGATTATAATATTTCTTCAACAAATTAAAATTTTTTAAAGGTCAGAATCATATTCAGGAGTTTAAAAATTATAAAGAACCGTTTTTAATTGCTACTCCGTCAAAATGTGCCCATTTCATTCACCTTTATTAAAAGTATAATAAAATTCTTTAAAGTCCATAGTGTCCCATGAATTTGAGATAAATTCTGAAAGAAAATTTTCTCCATGTAGTTAAGCTTAAGGCTAATAAATGATGATGCGGTGACTTTAAAAGAATTATTTCTTCGCGATAGACAGAGAAGTATTTCGAAGTTTTTATTTGACAGAGATAAGCGATATAAAATTCTGTTTTTCGAAATGACAATATTCATAAGCTATAAACTGGAAAGTTGATAACTTCTTGCTTGTTGGTATTCGTGCAACAATAAGATCCTTATAATCGAACATGACGTTCTCCATTGGAAAACCCTCCGCTAAATAGACTTTCTCTAACTACCAGGAAGAGAAAAAGAATGCAATCTAATAGATGCACGTACCGCACAGCGCCGGTGGCGTACCCAAAAGGGTTGTGCATAGAATTTATCTACATGTTGCAGTAAAGAGGGAACAACATGCAGCGAGCAGTAATCGAAGGGTTTTATCACGTTCGCAGCTAGAAACCGTTCTATCCGCGACACGTCCCAATTTCGTTGTGCGCCTATTACCCATTGTTTATACGAAGAGAGAGAATCGAAAGCACGTCTCCGCTTGCTTCGTACGCTAATCCAGCCTAGCATCTATTGTATTTCTCAGTACTCCGTCGAGTACTCGCGGAAATTGGATGTACGGACAAATTTGCGTTTAACCTTCCACCTCTGTTTCGCGAAATTTAATTCGCGCATAAAACTCTGCCGTTCCTCAGAAACGCAATAACAAACTTCAAGTATTTTTAATATATAATTAAAATTAAATTAAATTAGAAGTAAAAGAAGCAGAGTATTATTTAGATTTTTTTTGATTGCCAATACCAACATCGACAACGGAGAAGATAATAAAATATTATTAAATACCTAAATAAATAGTTTACTTAAAATTCTTGGATATATTAAACATTTCAAAGTCTTTTTTAAGAAGAACAGGAACGTGGGGAATTTAACGGAATTAATAGGCATCGAGTTTGATGTAGAAGGCGTTCCGTGTTCGATTGCGAATGCCGCGTGTCCATTACAATCGCCCTAATTCGTATGCGAGGGATGTGTGTAAAACATTGCTGTGTGGAGTATCAACGCGATTGCGCAACGTTGCAAATGTAACGTTCGAAAATGTAACCGCAATGCCCTGTGCCTATAGCGCGATATTCCAAAATATTCGAAAAGCGAAATTGGCACCGACCGACGCTGCAAGCAACGGAGCAGCGAAGCGATACGATAATTTCGTTATCCATTCAGCGCTCTTAGTTAACGCTGTCGCTTCGCTTTTCCGACGCCGCGTCCCGCTTGTCATATCTTCGCTCAAACCCGCCACGCGTTTAAGTCGGAGGCAACCGTATTTCGCTCTGGGCGAGACGCGAGACACGCGGACGGACGTGGCGATATTCGCGTTGCTATCTCTTGTTTCCGACTACCGTCGTCGGTCGATATGATCGGTCCGTTTTCTCGTCGCGTTTCCATCAACCGTGAACACGTAAATCATACGAAAGGGAGAAGACGCCCTCATCCTGCACCTGAGATTGCATAAACGCACATTTCCATGCACCACGACAGGTCCTCACCGCTTGTCGTTTTCCCCGTCTCCTTTATCCGTGACCGTATTCCTTAGCTTGACATTACGAATTTCTTACATTAAATCTAAGTCTGATTTTCCTGTTAAGTGCATAATAAAGTAAATGGCCTAATAATCGGATATGTAACGAAAGCTAAGATTGTTGAATTTTTGTAAAGATTTACAATATAAAATTATTATTATATTTACAATACAATATTATTAATCGTATAATTAATTGAAACATAAAATACAAAATGTTAACACATAAAAAGTACGATAAATTTTTTAATTATTTATTTTGAAAATAATATAAATTTGTAGCATTTGAATGAATAATATCCAGATAATCTAAAACATTGTCCTAAAAGCTTGTCCTAAATACGTATTCTTTAGAGATTTTTAAAAATTGTTTATAAGATAAATACAAAAAATATCATGTTGATAAATATATAGACGAAGGAAGAAGGTGGTAGAACACTATTTTGTTTTTTTAAAGTAAATATTAACGCTACACAATTCTTATCAATCAGTTTGTTAGCCATAGAGTTCTACCCATCATCGTATAGGTAGAAGTTCATCAAATGTATAAAATGATAATTTACAATTCACTGAAGAGGGAAAAATGGATACGTTTGTAAGATAGCTGAAAGGTCGTGAAATACTAACAACTAATGTCATAAAAGGCACTTTTAATTATAAAAAACCGCAAATTAATGATTCTTCGTAGATCTTACACATTAATAAATACAAAACGAAATTTATGAACATTTTATAAAATATATTTTGATTGAAAAAAATGAGCTTTTAAAATAATTTCTTTGTCTTAAAAAAACTTTTTAAAATAATGTCTTTGCTGTTAGTAAGCATTATATAACTATATGAGGCTGTAAAGTTTAGATCGATGAAAATGTCAGACATAAATATGAGATGACCTATATCGTTCACAGCGGATTTTAGTGCTGAATAATAATTTTTACAATTTATGAAAGTGAGAAAAAATATTTTTTTGCAATAAAATTTTTACAATTCTTCGGGGGCGGGGAGAACAAATTAAATATTTATAAGATAAATTATTTTTTAAATATTATAAAGCTATATATAAATTGATTAATTTGTTACACAACTAAATTATATATATGTATTTTGATGATGTTGAATTTTTTAAAGAAACATTTGTATTTATTAAGATAATATTTTTTGTTTTTATTTTATAAGTAATACTTAAAATATTAAAGACTAGCAGTTTATATTGTCCAGCTATTGGTTTATTCAAATAAATTAACAAATTTTTATTACCTTTGTAATAATTAAAAAATTGTTCTTATTTTTGTATGTTAATAATATGATGACTTATTGATTTTATATTTTACTGAATTATATAGTTAATTCACTTTGTTGTAAATTCTTACAAATCTTGACGCTGCATCGTTATACATTTAGTTACTGGGATATTTATCTTATTAAAAGAGTTTAAATGTCACTCTTTATAACATCGTTAATTACCAAAAGCAGAAAATTTATAAGTAATAGTAAATTAAATTCTTTAATCCCAAGTTTATTAAAATAGAATTAACATCAATGTGAATTTCTGGATTCTCAGGTAACCGTGCGGCTCCACCACCGCCAGTACCAGCGCCGCGGGAAGAGCCAGCGGTGAAGAAGAAGGAAGAGGAGGAGGATGAAGACGAAGAGACAAGCAGCTCTTCCGAAGAGACGGAGTCAGATACTGAAGAGTCGGAAACAGACAGTCGTCCATCCAAGACTACCCCAACTGCGGCATCTGCCGCTTCTCAAGATCGTCAGAGAAGCGAATCCGCTATGGCGCGCACCGACATCGGGCCTTTACTCGCTCGCAGCGCCGAAGCTAGAAGAGGAAGCAAGGAAGATTC
This sequence comes from Solenopsis fugax, assembly GCA_003595255.1. Taxonomy (NCBI): domain Eukaryota; kingdom Metazoa; phylum Arthropoda; class Insecta; order Hymenoptera; family Formicidae; genus Solenopsis; species Solenopsis fugax. Next base: position 2,541 of record QKQZ01054574.1, on the reverse strand, counting down.
ACCTTCCACCAGGCAAGTATCTCTTAGATCAAAAAACGAATTTGTAGGATAAGCGAAAGGTTGACGTCTCAACTAATATGATAAATAAAAATATCAACTTTCATCTCAAAAAAACATATTTTGGAAACTTGACGTGTGGCAATTTTATGAATCAATTATAAATAAAAGTAAAACTAATGTTGAGTTTTAATATGTGCAACAGATAACATTTATTAAATTACAGATATTACTGATATTAAATAATAATAGTGTTAGGCAAAATTTCATCAGTTTATTGATTAATAATTATGATTAAAAAGTTTTCGATTATAATAAATGTTCAAAGTTTTGTAGTTGTTTTAAAATAAATCTTGGGCATTAAACAGTTAAGTTTTTATTCAATAAAATGAATCGATTATAATGAAATGCTATACGTAATTCTGATTAATTTAATCGACTGATTAAAAATAATTAAATATTACTGATTAAAAAAATTAATTGCTAATTCTTAATCGTTAATTTTATTCATTGATTGATAGCTGAATAACATTGAATAGCATAATAAATAAAATTAAGTTTCGATTAATATATCGATTTGAATATCTTTTCGATATTACACATTCTTCAAGTTTGTAATTATTTGTATAAATATACTTTTCGAAATATGATTAAAAATTAATGATTAAGGAATGATTATCTTTTTCTTTATTCAACGGTGTTTGATTTATTTCAATAATCAATTAATTATGATAATGCTTTTCATTGATTTTATTCGCTTATTTTAATTAAGCGAAAACTAAATCGATGAATTGTTTTAAAATCATTTTACAATTAATTTTATTAATTGATTACATTTATCACTATAATATATTTTTTAAATTTTTAGTCATTTATTTTAGTTAACAAATTAACGAATAAATTTATTGATTAATGTCCAATACTGCATAATAATATTAATAATCAGGTTATAGAAATTTAGTCATATTAGTTGACGATCAATGCCTTTTAAAATCTTGACCATATAAATTCGTGTAATTATCAAATATAAATAGAACATGCACGATAACAATTATAAAATGCAATTAGGATAATAAGAAAATAGAATATCAGCCAAATATAAGAAAATTAATGAGAATTTTCTATGGAAGTTATATTTATTATGACAAAAACCTAAAATGTGACATTAAATATCTTCTGAAGACTTTTTCCTTTTCTAATATTGGAAGAAATAATTGCAATTCTCCCTTTCTCTACTTTTCTTCTCCTTTGATATACATTTCTCATATTATCATCTATCTTTTGGAAGATTCTCTCTCTCTCTCTCTCTCTCTCTCTCTCTCTCTCTCTCTCTCTCTCTCTCCCTTCAAGTTTTGATCGAAAATCCGATGTTGTCGACTTGCACGTTTGCTGCTCGCAGAAACTATCACGGAGCTTTCATTCGTGTGTTACCGTGTTTATTTGCGCTCGTTACAAAAGCGACAGCATCGCGTACACGCATCTCGACGTTCTCTCTCTCGTCGCATTCGGGAGCATACGAATGCACCCACTCGCGCTGAATTTCGAAGTAAGCTTTCTCCGCTCCCGCGTTCCCCTGACGCGACGGTGGCAATCCCCTCATTCGAAACTGTAGCCTAAGGAAACGAGAGACGGCTGAGAGAACCAGAGAGAGAGAGAGAGAGAGAGAGACCAGACGAAGCCGTAAGTGCTCTCCCTGGCCCGACCCGACGACTCCCTTTGGCTTTTGTAAAAGAATCACGTGGACGTTCCCCATCGCGTCCGCTGCTATCAGAAACTTTCCACGTAGCGCTGCGGAAACTGATTAGCCGCTCAGTCTGGCGATGAATTGTAATACATTAGGGCGCGTAAATTCAGCCGCGAGCACGCGTTCGCACCAGGAGCGCGGAATGGAACGGTGTGCATCCACTTTGCATTTAAGAAACCAATTAATCTTTATTTTTACTAATGTCTGAATTGATCGCTTGACTATGATGCCGTTTAAAACTTCATTCAAACTTGTTCTAGCTAGAGATAGGAAGAAGATTTCTGTTCTAGAGTCTAACTACGTAGACGATTAACTGTTGCATTCTGAATATAAAGTGAATATCTCGCGATCATCGTTTACACAGAATATTTCTTATGTAACTGAAAATCAAATTAGTTTGATTAGATGCCGAGTCAGCTTGAGACGTAGAATAAGATAAATACATAGAGTAAGATCAACAAAGCTCATTAAACGTGCAATCTTGCGGCTCAGTCCTAATAGAAGGCGCGCGATAAGCTTACCTAACAGCCAGTGGCAGTTAGGAAATAAACGTGACCTCAATATTAAGGAGAAAAAGATTATCGGAGCCGATGTGCCACGTCGTCCGACGAGTTGCGTTCTCGAGGACGCAATCAGGCCAAAAGCACCCCAAAGCACTATCCCTTTTAGTAATAGTAGTAATAGTAGCCAGAAACCCAAGAATAAAAAGAGAAAGTTCCGATCGATCACTCGTGTCTCAGGTATTCGTCGCCGAGGGGCAGCCCCGCGCAATCCGTGACGACGATGACGACGACGATGAC
>QKQZ01054572.1:0-18234 GCA_003595255.1 Solenopsis fugax | reverse complement strand
CGCGATTCGCGGGGGGACATTTTCCATGCGCTTTTCTTCCGCCGCGTTTGTCTCCCCCGCCGCCACCGCCGCCGCCGTCGTCATCGTCGCTGTTACCGTCGCCGGCGCGACGTAACTGCGTTGCATGCGCCGCGAGCGCGTATTTTGAATGTCCCGTACGCGAGTATCAAAAATTATTGATCCACTCGATGCCAGTGCGCGTGTGTACGCTGCGTGTACGCGCGCGCAGGTGGTCATTGTGTGTGCTCGCGAGCCAGTGGCTCTCAACTTAGAGTTCTCTTCTTCCCGAAGAGACCTAAGTCTCGGAGATCCATTTAACTCCTTGAGTTTCAGTCTTCGGTACGTCGACAATTTCAGGTGCAAAGTAAATGCCCCATCGAGGCCGGTATTCATAGTCTGTTCTTATTTCGAGACATTTAATTAAGACAGTGATGTCTCGAGATGCTAATACGATCAGTACGTGACATCTGTGACAGCTTTGGTTTATCATGACACCTTAAGAAGGTCTTAAATATAAAGATGGACTATGAATACAGACCCTAGAATAATTCTCTCGACGAGAGGTAATCGAGTATCTCGATTCAAGGATGACCTCCGATATTCTAACTTGGAATCTCACGTGGGCGGATTATATAGCCGTATACTTTCGAGTTTCCGTAAATACAAAGACGCCAGAATCAACTCGACTCCAGCTTACGAGTTTCAAACCAACTCATAAACGATCGAATGTGTGATCGCGTGCGTCAGTTATTTTAAAGACGGTGCTCATGACATCGTGCCGCGAATCTCGTGCAAGAAGACGAAGAGAAAACGGCGTATGCAGTCGAGATTCTCGAGGTTAAAACCTCGTCGGCGCGCGTTCGCGATCGAGCACCGCGGAACTGCGTCGTTCCGAACGGGAGAAACGGGTGAGAACGGTTGAGAACCGCTGGCGCGGCGTGTGCGCGAGTGCACCTAGGGTGCATGTATATGTAAATACATGACGACGACGAGTAACGCGCTGTTCTCTCTGGCGCACGTCTGCCCTTCTACTGCGAGTCGCCCCGCTATTTTGAATACATCCTAAAGATAGCGTAATAATAGAGTGCGGCGTAACCATTACCATCGGATCCGAATCACTGGCGAGGCTAATTCGCACGACGACGGGTCTGCCGCATCCCCGCGACAAAATAAACGACCCGGATAAGCTGTCTCTCCCCTTGTTATCTCCCATCCTCCTGCCTACTACATTGAAATAAACAAATAATTTTATCTCTCGTTATTGATTATGCATATCGCGTCTCTCCCGAAACGATCTTCAAGCAAGTATTTCGCTGATCGGAGAAAATGTCACATGACCGCTCAAATTAGTGCTAACGCCGTCGCGAAAGTGGCATCTACTACGCGGATGCAATATCAGTCGCGTGGCACACATTTTTGCACGATACCGTACGGCCGTACGTCCACAAGAAAGATCTCAACTTTGGAGAAGGAAAATTACGCGGTCCTCCGATCGCATCTCTCTCTCTCTCTCTCTCGCTATTAAAGTAACCCGATTAAAATAACGCTGTTTGCCGAATGAGGCCGCCGTAATAAAAGTTCACTCTCCCTCCAAGTGTTGAAGGACGTGCCGATAAGAGAGGAAGACGAGGAAAATTGATACTGTCCTTCTTCGTGAGGAAAAAAAAAAGAGCGTCTAGTAGGGCAAATTGTACGGCGAGTTGGCAAAGTCTTTTTTATCGGGACACGAAGGAATTATTATCAGCTCGAGAGAACTCGTTAGCCTCTTTATATCGTAAAACTTGGTTCACATAATTATTCTTAGAGAGAGCGTCCACCGTTATCACCGGATCGCACGTTATCGTTTACGAAAATGTCTAGGAACTGCACGCGAGTATTCGACACGATTTTTTGGTGTTTTCATTTACCGCCTTACCTAAAAATGCTTTAATTTCTATTTTGCTCGTATATTTACGCGCAAAGTATTGTACGTAAAAATACATAATTTATAAACGCGATGGAAATGGTTGCTCTATTTTTCTCTCCTTCCTTTTACGCAACACGTCGCAACATATTTCTATGCGAGAAAACATTATTTTTCAAGATTTCAACGAGAGAAGTAAATGACGTTTACCAACAGAAACGTTTACCTTCGTACTCGCGAAATTTGATACACTCGAGACAACAAGATTCTTCCGAATTTTCGAATTTCGGCGCAACTTTTTCACCCGTGAAACGTAACACAAGGGTCATAAACTCGCGGGGGATCATTCGTCCGGAATTAAAAGCGGACAAACGTGATTCGCACGGGAAGCGAGATAAATTTTCGCACAACGAAAACACAATTTGCGTGCGGTAGTTAATTCGCGCGATGACGCTAATTGTAGCCATGCTAATTCGATTACGTTAGCGGGGAAGGTCATCAGTGGGTGCGCTCGTGATCAGATGCAGCGATTTTGCCGGCTCGGCGAGCAATGTGATGTCTCTATATCGAATTAGTCGTGAATAATGGCGCCCAATCGCAAATGAGATATCGTGTTTGTCAAATAAAACTGCCAACTAGCGGTACAAAAGTACTGTCAGTGTTGTAACGCGATTATGATGATACCGCGAAACGCACGCGATTAATCGTAACGCATCAATTGGTTAAATCGTCTCGACTGTGTGAAGTTTCGTAATGCTATGTTTTCTTTTATAGAGATAAAAGTTTATCTAGTTTCGAAAAGAGAGAACAGTGCGTTTAGATTTTGGCTGCGTTCCGAAATTCACTGCCAATACTGAAAATCTATAATAAATGTAACGTAAACTGTAGTTTTTTAGTATTGGCAGGGTATATCGAAACACAGCTTTTGTGGGAAGAAAACAATACACTGAGAAAAAATTGGTTAATTTGATTAAATTTTTCAACCTGATTGAATTTCAGTTCAAACATTTATGTATTTAAGTTAAATAATAGATACAAGCTTTTCACAAAGGCTTCTGTATATTCGTGGCATTTGTTTTAATATTAATTAGATATGATAATTTAATTTTAGAGATGTAATTTTAATTTGTTGAACATATTAAAATAGATGCTAAAGAACAAATAAGTCCGAAATGTCCATCATTCACATCATTAATTATGTACTTTACTTCGTAAGCTGATAGTTAATTATATTTATAATTATTACATTTAAATTAAAGTGCTCATTATTGACCTAGCTTACATATTGATTTGCATTTGCATAAATTGAGTTACGATCACGTTTCAATTCTTTTTTAAATAATATATAGGTATGTAATTAAATTAAATATATAAATGCTTAAACTGAAGTTCAAATATTTTATGTATTTAAGTCAAATACATAAATAATTCAACTAAAAAAATTTAATCGAGTTGGAAAATTTAGTCAAGTTAACAACTTTTTTTCTCACAATCAGTGTAGAATTAGAATATACAAATTTCGAGTGGACTATCATAAAGAATGCTGCATCGCATCCTTTCCCTTTAGATTTCTCGCGACTTTAAGATCTTATACATAGTTGCATCTTCTGCTCTTGCTTCAAAATTCTATGAAAGGTCGGTATCGCCAGTTCCTTTAAAAGCGTGCGATTAATAAATTTTAATCGAGAAGAGAGAACATTTTTAATGCGATATCTCGTGTATAAATTACGCTATGATTATCATCGTTGCATCAGTTTAACGCTATACGATGAGTGCATTATCACAGATTAATAGTTGCAAATCATAAAAACAGAGTGGCGCGAGAGATACACATTAATGATCTTACATAATCATCAATAATCAAGTAATCTAATTGCTCGGCGATCTTCCGTTTTAAACCCGCAATAATCGGCGAAGCAAGAACTCGCGACGATTGCTGTCGAGTAACAATCAGGAAAGAAAAGTTGTAGATTATAAGTTTAGAAATTATAAGCTCAGAAACCCTAATACACAGTCCTAAGCCAATGTAAGTATCCTGTAATCTACGAGCTGAACGAGAACAAACAATCGTGAATAGAAAAATTTCGCGATCGCGTTTGTCGTCGCGCGTCTATCCAGAGACGGATTTCATTTGCGAAACAAAGTTTTCGAGCCAACTTCCGCGGGCACCGTGGACGATCAATAAGAGACGCTCGATGTCGACGAGAGCCTCAACCGTGCGCTCTTCAACCGATAACGAAAGCTAAAACTGACGCTCGCGATACCTTTCTACCCATGGCAAACGACGCGAGCGGATGCCCTGAATTTTTAGTTGAAAATTAATTATGCATCATGTATCTCAATATATTATTATTATATGCTTATACAAGAGATTAACCGTTAAATTATTACGGAGTAACTCTGACGAATATGTAGATGCGAAACACGAGCCCCGGAATATGACCTGATACGTGCCCCCAAGTTCACGTGAAAGTTATTTATGTTCCTAGGTGTATCTATTTAACAGAAATTCTATTTAAAACACAAGCGCGATATTTAATGCAGAGCGCGAGAGATAAGAATAAAATGGAAAACATAAAAGAAACACACATGCGGCTGCTATCGATGAGCGACGTAAACGTGACATAATAATGACAAATATTCAGTGACCGAATCGATTGATATCTTCCGCTCCACTGAGCATTATCGAATGAGAAAATAGTCGACGCCGGGCCTGATATTGTCTACCGGCGTAAATGCGTTATCGAGATATATAGAGGCGTAAGAAAATCGATTTTCACTGCAACGGGCCGTGTGCATCCTGCGCTGATACTGCCGCTGATAGATTACTCTCGCAGCACGATCGTATACGTCCTGTTGTAGCACGACGGTAAACTTAATAAATGATGTTTTAACGGATGTCTCTGCGTGGATTACGTAACGGGTTTATTTTTATTTTCGAGCGCTCCGAAATGACACGCTAAAATCGTCACGACTGTACTTATATGTGCATGTGTATATATAGTACATATACAGTGGATTCGATTCGTTTTCGAACCGGAAAAGTTCGAATTTAGTAGTTTCGATTCATCGATGATTTGATTTCGAATCGATTGCCTATTTTTATTAAGGTTTCATTTATATCTCCTGCACAGCCAGTCTTGAATATACCAATTCTCATGCATGATTGTCGATTTTCAAACTTTCCTACTTTTAAATCATTAAACTATATGTGCACACGTTAGACAATCATCTTCGTAAATTTGTTTCATAGGTTTTTATAGAATTTAGAATAAAATTTGAATTTATTTTAATTATATTTTAATGAAGTGTACTAAAATACTATCACTTCGAATAACATTATAATTTATGCGATAGTCAATGCTTGTTTATCAGTATAATATTATCATTTATTATCTGGTGTCTGATTTAAATTTTTTATTTAGCACATTATTTTTTGTAATTATTTTCTAAAGTTCGGTTAATTTTCTTCTCTATTAAAAAGAATCTACCACGTCATTGAGAAAATATTTGATTGCGTGTAAGTTAATAGGCACAATGTAAATCCGAAAAAAATTGATTTGAATTCGACGAATCAAAGAAATTCGGTTCAATCCGATTTGACGTGTGAAAATTTCAGATTTGATTCAATTCGATTCCGAACATGTTATCAAAGATTCGATTTCATTTTTAGAAATGCTTGGTTCACACACAGTCAATGTATACGCATGCATTAAAGATGCATTAGGAAATGCTTGATAATGCGACGGCATTATCGCAAAAGTGCGTCAACGACGCCGGTAATTTTCGCGCAAGTATCCAGTAGTCTTAATTATCATATCCAATAAGGACGGACGAAATTAGATACCGCCCGTACTCGGCGAGAAAAAAAATTATCCTGTCGCGGAACGAGGAAAGGAATGTCCGATGTAGCGCGTGGGCAGCCCGTTCGAAGCACATCGAAGTTACATGAAAATTGCACGGGAAATCGGTTTGCATTCCGCTTTATCATCGAAAAGCTAGCGTGTTCCCGGCAATTTTGCACTACGTTGCATTCGATGTTGAAACACATCATTGACTTCCTTAAAAAAGACACGAGTATATAATGTTTGCTTAGTGTTTCTCTTCATAAATTTTAATTAAATTACAAATATTTTAAAGCTATCACAACTTCGCATTATTTGTAATTTTGAAATTCTAGGGAACCTATCCGGATGAACTAATTGTAGGAGAGACGTTTTTTTTTTTTAACGAAATATCAGAGATATTTAAAGATAACAGCTTGAATTCGTCATCGGTTTTCACGAGCGGAGTAGAAGATGCCGTAATATAACGCAATATCGATATGCGTGTGCGTGCAAAAAAAAGTTGAAGCGACAGTATCGAAATTCCATCGCGAATTTGATACCTAGGGACGTTTGCGATATTTTCATGCTGAAAATATCGGTATCGACGGAGAAGACTGCCGTTTAATTAATTGACAAGAGCAAACATACACCTGATGTGCACCTAGCGTAAAAATAAATCGGGCAGACGTCGTTTCCTATTCGAGACTTCAAACGCACTTCTTCGATAGGGCCTTTCAGACGCTTAATGGTATCGGCGGACAAAATATCGATACCTGCCGAAGCATCCCTGGATGCGCGCGACACGCACGATGCACCGTCAGCATCCCTAGATATTCGCGCACATCCACGCGATATCACATGCACAAGCGCGAGCGCGCTCGCACCGGTCCGCCCCGCTATATGCACGCAGCGTTAGCTTGGCAACAAGCGGGCGGCGAGCAGCCGGTTGCGGGGCAAGGTCGGCTCTTTCTCTCTCTGTCTCTTTCTCTCTGCCAACTCTATTTTATATCCCGGGCATATATTTATTACGAAACTCCCGTATAGTATATCTCGTCGTGCGAACGCGCGCGTGCTGAAACCCGCTCGCGCAGAAAATTACAACTCCAACACGCTCGCGCGGTTCGTTGCTGGCGCGTATTCCGGTATTCCGCAAAAAAAAAGGAAAAAATGCGTACGAAGCAAATATCCACAATGTGCTCGATGTTAAGGTTCCCGAGTATCGACCTCCCCCTCTCTCTCTCTCTCTCTCTCTCTCTCTCTCTCTGTCTCTCTCAGCATGCCAGCTCGCTGAGGAAATTACTCGCAGGTAAAATCGCGAGAATTGCGATATCTCTATTTTCTTTTTTTTTTCTTTTTTCGTTTACAACAAGTGTTTTACGAAACGCTCGAAAGTCGCACGGTCATCCTTGCGATTTTTGCACGTTCCAAAAGTCACTGTAAAAGGTAGTAGAGCAACCTTTGTGTTGTATGACTTTGTGTGTGTTTTGTGTGTGTGCAAGCTAAATGATTCCACGAACAACCTGAAGGTGAACCTTTCCCAGCGGGTATTCGATTTAAAATTTCCGGATGCGCACCGGAAGTCGCCGTAAAAAGAAAAAAAAAAAAGAGTATCGATTTCCATATGACGTAATAGGTCCTATTTTCTATTAGCTCTAATTTTAGTTTTATTTTGATTTTTTTCTCTTTTGAATATATTAATAACGTCTATTAATTGCAGATCTATTAGTCTTCCTGTTATTTATGCCTCCTTTATAGGTGTCGATAATACTGTCTGGTTCCCGTTAGATATAAGTATAGCACATTGTAATAAAAGCAAATATCAACTTGTTGCACAGAAGAATTAGCAAAAAGCGTCGATGTAAACGTCAGCTGTTATTATCGTGCAAAAATAACAGAGATTTGAGTATTAATAGCCGCACCGATAAATTAAAAATCGCAGAAGATATCTCGTTAAAAACATCCCAGTTGCATCTTACTTACAATTAGTTGCAAAGCACGTCATTACAATTGCAACTTCTACGGATGTAACAACATGCTAAATTGATATTAAGAAAAAGCTATTATAGAAAACTGTATTTAAACTCTTCATATTCTTTTTTTTTGTGCATGGTAATCTTGTGATGGTATTACTATAATTCTGCGACATCGATGGTGTGCAATCAGAAATTCACGTGATCGCAATACACAATAAACGTTCACATCCGTGAGACGATGTTATTTTTAAAGACCCTTCAAGCATACAAACAAGCAATATATAGTATGAGTTTAATGTTTTACCGCAGTTAACTGAGATTTTCTCCGCGCAAAATTAGCCGGGTAGAAATTTGGTCCGGCACCATGCTGGATTTAGCTTACTCCGGATCAGACCCAAATACGCAGGTCTTGATGGAGCATACTAAATCCAGTGATTATTTGGGGCCTTTTCCACATGCCGCATGAAAACAAAAAATTACATAATTTTTATATATATATTATATTTCACATAATAATAAATTTAATATTTCACATGTGATTTTATATACATTTTCTAAAATATATACTCTATACTATATAAATTTTATAAAAAGTGTAAACATAAATATAAACATATACATTTTTACATTTTATAAGAAATTATATAACTTTTATGCCTGGCATGTGGAAAGGGCTCAAATCATTTGGCCTAACAAATGGCAAGCGTTCTCCAAATTTAGCATGTCTTGTAAATAATTTTAATTTTAATATTAAACTATTCATAAAAACAATATGCATGATTTTTATATTAAAATTAAATTTATATAGCAAATTCAGTTAATTATTAATTATGCTGGATTCAGTAATTATTCAATTTTTTTCGTGTGTCGAACAAAACTTATTTAATAGGTTTTTATAAATTCTGTCCAACACGTGAAAAAAAAGCCGAAGAATTACTGGATCTGACTACCCCAATTTGATTTTGTTTTCTATCGAACATAATTTCTAACTAGATAAGGCTAGAATCCTAATTACAAAACAATTTTTGAAGTAATGTAAGAGCGGATAAACATTCGCGTTAAAATTTTTCTTTTGCATATACAGACGAAGTTTGTGAGAAGTTTTGCGATTCGCGAAAGCGATTTTAGTGAAAGCGCGAGTGTCTAATGTCGTTTCTCTGTCCTATTCTTCCGCATGCTTCAGAATCGCGCCTCGTCTATTTCCAGCGCGGTTCCGTATTGTTTTGAAAAAAAATCACGACGACCCTTTTCTTCGCACGTCTCCATTTACGAGGAAATTATTATTGTCATGCGACGCATCCTGTTTCACAACCTGCAATTTTCTCTTCTCTATCGTTTTCTAATGCCTTCGTGCGAGCGATAGGCGTCAGATGACTCACGCTAAATGCCGATAAGGGAAATTCGTCCGCGCATTCATACCGCAGATTCGTATTTCGAAACAACGATAATTAAGTAAAGTGAAGAAACTTTTCGGGTTTCCCGTGCGCGGCTCGATCACAGCCGCATAAATAAAACAATCTAAAATAATCACGCAAACGTTTTAACGTCAAGATTAAGCCGGGTGTTCCTTTTATTCGAAATCGGGACGACGTCTTAGCACGCGATCGTAAATATGCCATTGCATCTCATGCACGTACTCGCCTGCAACCTCAAAAAGCAACGAAATCTAAAAAGAGCTACCTATAATTACGGAGGCAATTATGCGGCGGTGCGTTGCATTTTATTTCTGGTCAACTTCTGATCTCCACATTTCAACCGTAATTAGCATAAAATGTGATTGTAGCCGTCCGATTGTCAGTTTCAAGCGTTGAAGTGTTAAACGCGTTGATTGTAAATAAAATCGGAATTATTAGCTGTCCGCATTTAATATTGAACAGATAAAACAATAGATTTAATATTAAATTGAATATTAATAAAATTTATCTTTATCTCTCTAATCTCTACTTTAATTTAGAATCGCGCTTTTTTTTAAATCAAAGGAATGATAAAATTATTTTTCAGGTTTTGCTGGCTTGGCATAAAAATCGTCGACATGCAAATGTTGACACATCACTCATTTGTTACAGCACGTAACTCCAAAAAATTATCATTTTTTTTTCAGTTGTCTGCAAAAAAAGGAAGAGTTTTATGACGTCACTATATGAGCAAATGAGCGATATCCTACCCTGGCGAAAAAAATTTCTATGAATAAGTACAAAGAAATTTAATAGAAATTTAATAGAAATTATTTATTTTTTCGTAGAAACATTTACTTTTTTGTAAAAATATTTTTTCGCAGAAATTTATATTTAATTATTATAAATTAACAAGTGTTTCAATTCTAACACTTTGCAGATTTTTTGCCAGGGAAAAAAATTTTACAAAATTCTACACAAATTTAAGAAATGTTACATAAAAAATCCAACGTGCATTCTTAATTGCTCCGACACGGTTCGAAATCCAAAAATATCAAAAGTTCGAGGCGAAAGTAATCCGAGCAAGATAGCGTCCAGCAAAATCGTCAGAAGATTCGTCGGTTTTTCCGAAATAATCGCGTCGAGATTATCGCAGTGTGTCCGCGGCGGCGTATACGGATATGACGCCAGATAAGATAAATTTAACATTTCTCCTGGACACATTATACCGCCGGGCGACCGACGACGGTTCGCCCTTCATTGCGGTAGCGCTCGGTCGCGTCACCTAACCTCTCCCGGGCGAGCGCGCACGCGCACGCGCGACCTAGCCTGCCTGTCACTCGCGCCGCGGCAAAGAGGAAGAGACCGAATTATTTTTGCAACCACCGCGGTCTCTGGCCGCGATCCGTAATCGAATAAATGTTTTCTTTTTTCCTCTTTCCTCGCTCTTTCCTTCCGATGCACGATTCTCCAGCGAGAATCTGTCTTTATCCGCTCCGATCCGGTCTTTGTCCGCCTCGCGTAGTTCCGTACACCGCGCGATAGGAACGGCCAATTCCTCGACCAGTTAACATCGATTAGTTCCGTCGAGCGCCCTCCGACCATACCACGTAGTTCACACACGCATACGATACACTCTCCGCGCTAGATCCGTTAGGTACTTCGTACATACATAATCGAACGTATGCACGAACGTCGCTCCGGTGCACTAATCGAAATAAACGCGCGACGAAGGAGCGAGCGAGCGCCCGCGAGAAAACGCGAAATTGTTCAGGGATCCAAAACTTTTCGTTGTAAATCGTGATGCAAACTGAAAAAGAAAAAAAAAGATCTAATCTCGTCGCGATGTCGAGAAGTCTAAACTCGCCAACAGCCAGCGAAAATCGCGAGGCGAAAAGGGACAGTGCAATCGCGCGAATTCGAGTAAGCTGATACTCGTCTCTCGTTGGTGTTCAAATTCAGATTTCAACACTACAGAAATGAAAGCAACTTTTATGCTCGTCGCTGATAAGAAAATCAGAGCAAACGGCGTAGGACGGACTCTTTCCTTTTCATCTCTCGTCTCTACGTTCTGTCCGCGCTACAGAAAATTTATCGCGTCCGTTTTGCCGGTTGAGAACGCGGACACGTGAAGCCCCTCTTTTCATTCCTAGCAGGTCGGAGCACGCAGCTGCCTACTGTAAAGGACAAAAAGGAAGAAGACGAAGACATCCGGACGATCTCTCTCTCTCTCTCTCTCTCTCTCTTTCCCGGTGACGCTCGACGCAACCTGAAGAACCGGGTGTACGCCCGGGTTGATTGATCAATCCTTCGCGTGTACCATCCATCCTGCCTATTATTATCAAAGATCTGCTTAATCCGCGCGCCGTGGATTAGAACGAGAATCTCGTCTCGCGGTAACACGCCGGGTGCACGAGAGTACGCGCGCCCCTGGGACTTTCTCCTCGCATCGCGCATCCACGGTGGCCCCGCGGGGCTCAGGAACGCCGTTCGTCTACACTTCCTTCGTGAAGTGAAACAATCCCCAGCAATCGCCGCAAAGTCGCGTCATCAAAAAATTGATACTCGTCACATTGCCCAATTGGTTGTTTGCGCTTCCTATATGTATATATGTGTTATCAAGGAGAGCGGGGAATAAAATATAGATCTATTATTTATATTTTATATATACTTATATATATTTATACACACTAAGGAAAAAAGTTGTTAACATGACTAAATTTTTCAACTTGATTACATTTCTTCAATTCAAGTATTTAAGTCAAATTATATATTTAACGCTTAAACTGAAGTTCAAATATTTTATATATTTAAGTCAAATACATAAATACTTGAATTGAAAAAATTTTATCGAGTTGAAAAATTTAGTCAAATTTAACAACTTTGTTTCTCAGTGTATAATATACATAAATGTATATAAATATATATAAAATATAAATAATAAAACGAGATCTGTTCGCGTTACTTGAGGTCTCCAAAAATTTTTGCACTTAAAACGAAATAAATATAGGTACATTCGGACGTTAAAAGAGAAAGCGAAGATTCTAAGTGCAAGCAATACGATCTCGACTACTATAATAAGTAATTTATATAGGGAAACCCGTGATTTCATGTGTTCAATATGATCTCGATAACGCCACTGTAATATAATCTGTTGTGTTTACAAATACTAAATAATATTTGAAAAATGAATTTGAGGATTAAAAACATTTTTGTATGCATTCGAAAAATGTTCACCATCGACACGAAATTTTATTGAAGATGAAAATGTTAAATTGTGATTATTTGTTTGCATGTGACGTGACAAAACAGACCAAAGTTTTTTTTAAATTTATTTAGTTTCTACTTACAAATCTCAAGAGAGGCTTATCACATTAAATAAAAGATTAATTTAAGTATGAACGGAAAAATAGATCTGGCCGAACGTACATGCAAGACTGGCTGAAGTGCCAACTGTAAGTTATTCAAAAGTTTGTTAACACGTTTATACTTTGTTAGTGAAATTGAGTTGTAAATATTCAATGCCATTATAGGAAGATTCCATACATATTTTTTATCAGTATAAGATATTCGATCTAATTTTTCTCTTCTGAAGTAACAAGAAAGTTTATAAGCATAAGTGTTAAATTACGTTAGAAAATGTGGCAATTGTAAGAAAATAAATATTAAAATTTATGTAAATTTGATTAATTATTCACTTAAACCTTATGGAATTATATACGTACATAAATAATTATGCACATATGTATATTGCTTACTGATTAGAAAACAATGACATAACTATTGTATGTACTTAAATCATCTTACACATATGTGCAGCTACATGTGTTTTCCTACTCATATTTAAATTAATCTTTATTTGATGAGAAATATTATTTTCCGATGTTAGAGATTTGCAAAAAATAAAAAAATAAATTTAAAAATCTTGGGTTCTGCTATGGGTCTGTTCTGCTGTCACATGTTAACAAATAACCACAGTTGAACCCATCAATAAAGTTTCATGTCGAGGGTGAACATTCTGCGAAAATGCACAAAAATGTCTTTAATGCTTAAACGCATCTATTAAAGCTGTGTTCCAAGATTCACTGAAAATCTATAATGCATGTAACATAAACTATAAATTTTTAGAGCTGCCAGTGAATTTTGGAACACAGCCCAAGTATTTAATACTTGTAAACAATAAACTATATTACAGTGTTCTTATCGATGCGATCATATTGAACACGTAATGTTACGAGTTAATTTCCCAATATTATATATTATCTATTCTAGGAGCAATCAGTGAGGCAAGCAAGAGAAAAGCAAGAGGAATAATTAGGATAGCAGTGGAGCCTTGTGTAGCCTTATGGAGTAATAGCCTAAAGCCTGTATCAGATTACGGATTACTCGATTACGATTCCTGATTACGATTCTGTTTCAGCTAATCATGATGAGACTCGCTATATCGTGATTAGCTGAAACAGAATCATAATCGTAATCGAGTAATCCGTAGTCTGATACAGGCCTTGGGGCAAGCCTCACCATCTCTTGATTAGATTATTTCGTTTTCCTTGTCCATTTTCTGCAAATTATAATTAAATTAATAATTTTTTAATTGAAATAATTGAAAAATTAGATGAGAAATGATCCGTTTCAAGTTGGCAATTGTTTCGCAGTTAACAATCAACAATTTTAATCTATAATCCAACAGGTTAATCAGAGTTGGTGAAACCAACTTTAGTGCTAGGCTTAAGAAAGAATTTAAGGGTCTCGAGTTCAAATCCCGATTGGCTTTCAATTTTTCCCATCGCCGTCATTTATATCATATATTTATATGCCAAATATCGTTGCTCCTTTCATAGAACGCGCTTATATAAAGATATTAGTGCACTTGTTTGTCATTATATTTGATTGTATTCTTGTTTCAATGACAAATCCTTGTTTTAATGAACAAAAAAGATAGAATTATGAAAAAGCGCGTTAGCATCTTTGTATATATATCAGAACGATGAGAGCACGAAATATCGTAGGTGTTCAGGATCCGTTAGGACTCCGGGCGTTTCGCGGATTGCAAATAAAAAATTATCGACCGCGAATTTTCCTTCTGTCTCTCTCTCTCTCTTTCTTTCTTTCTCTCTCTCTCTCTCTCTCTCTCTCTCACCCGGATTGCCTTAAGAAATGTCACCTGAGTACAAGCAAACATCATTTTTTTCCATCCTTGTTTAACATACGGCGGTGAACAAGGATAAAATATCTCCGATGCTTCTGAATACAGCTTTGGAATGTCGATCTCCCGACCTAGACGTCGCGTTCCCGGGAGATCGACGTTAGAAAGCTGACGCTCCGCCTCGGGGCCAGCGGAACGTCATCCGCAATATGGTAACCGGCGCAACGTGAATAAAAATACGGTACGGCGGAAATACGGTACGATCAGAGACAGAATGGCATCGTATCGCGTCTTACATAAGCTTCCGATCTTTCTCGATGCTGCACAACATTCGTTTCTGAAGTTGCGCGTATTTATTGGTGTCACACGACACGACGCTTTGTCATCAGCGCGTGTAAATACGTCCATAAATATGTGCACATTAATACAGACGCGTTACAACGTGTATTTTGTAACGAGCCGCAAAAAATAGCGCAAAAATAGCGCAAAAATAGAGCAGAAGCACCGTCCAGAAGACGAACAGTCACAAACGTAATAACGCACAATTCCAAATCCTCCAGTTCTCACCTGTGAGACGGTCCGTTGCGTACCGGCGCTCGTGTCCACCACAACGTCAGTCTCGTCTTGTCGCACGGCAAAATCACACTTTTTACACACTTAAAAACCACATCGCGTTACGATCACAGCGTTCTTGTTGAAAATGCGTTACGGAGAGAACATCCGTTGCGGTTAAATAGGGCATTGCGTTTGCAAGAGACTTCTCGGACGGCTTCAAAGATGGCGCATCGCAATCCACGAATAAAGGATTCTATAGAAAGCTTTCCAGAGTCCATATTTTGTACACTATTGTCCATAGTACCAACTTTGTCTGAAGTGAATTGAAATGCACTGTCACCAACTTTGACGCTGGGTTATGTTCCGAGGAAATTCTTGCCGGAGCAACTGGAGCAACATAACCTATAAAAAAGCATAATACATTATATTGTAGTCTTTACACAGATTCTTAAAGCTAATATAATAAAAAGATGTACAAGCGTTCGGTGATTGGTAGTGCCATGATATTGGCAAGAAACTTGGGCTTTATTAAGGTAAAATATCTCGCGGCTGATCTTGAAAGGACTTTAAATCCTTGGGAGTTTTACGAAGTGTTTCACATTGCAGGATCACGCGTTTGCGAGTGTGGGAAATAAAATGTTTGGCACGGCGGCGCAAACTTCGCGATACAAACCGCTGAATCCAATAAATACCATCATAATGTTCGTTCCTCAACAACAGGTTCATCATCTTTTAATGCACAGTATATTGTAACGTATATCAGTTGTAGATCATTTATTCATATTTCCAACAGCGGAGTCACTTTTATATGTATAATTTGATTTGTAATTCGTTGATTTGTAGTAAAACTAGTTATAAAATTAGCTTAGTAATCGCACCAGTCTAAAGGAAAATGTTTTACTACTAGGCATGGATTGTAGAACGAATGGGAAAGTTCCATAAAATTTTAGAACCAGGTCTGAACATTTTGCTTCCTATCATTGATAAAGTTAAATATGTACAAGTTTTGAAGGAATTAGCGATAGATGTGCCACAACAAAGCGCAGTTACATCAGGTAGGATCCTGTCTGATGCAAACTTAAAGGATATTGCATACGTGTATAACATGGTTCTCATAAACAAAATGTTTTTTAATTTGATTTCAGATAATGTAACTCTAAGTATCGATGCGGTATTGTACTTAAGAGTAACCGATCCTTATCTAGCATCTTATGGTGTCGAGGACGCAGAGTTTGCTGTAATTCAAGTAGCCCAAACCACTATGAGATCTGAATTAGGAAAGATATCTTTAGATAAAGTATTTAGGGAGAGGGAAGGGTTAAATGTTTCCATTGTTGAAAGTATCAATAAGGCCAGTAGCGCCTGGGGAATAGCATGCCTGCGATATGAAATACGTAAGTTGTAAAAGCAGTAACTATGTGCTAACAACTGTCTCATGTGCTATTAATAGTAAACAAATTTCTACTTAGAATATGGGTAATTACATTCTTTATCAAACTTGTATTTTTATGTTAGGGGATGTTAAGTTGCCATCGAGGGTGCAGGAAGCGATGCAAATGCAGGTGGAAGCTGAACGAAAGAAACGTGCCGCCATATTGGAATCTGAAGGTGTTAGAGAGGCTGAAATAAATGTGGCCGAGGGCAAACGACTTGCACGAATTTTAGCTTCAGGTGATACATTATTCACATTCAGTGTAGCTTCTAATAGATGAACTCGAGGAAATTACACATTGTTTTTTGTAATTAATCTGAAAAAAATAGCTTTTAGTATTGATCACTCACATTTGATTTAAGAATTTAATTTTGTGTGACTGTAGAAGCAGCAAGGCAAGAGCAGATAAATAAAGCTACTGGAGAAGCTGCAGCGGTGGTGGCAGTAGCAGAGGCACGAGCAAAAGGATTACAGGTGGTTGCAAATGCCCTTGGTGTCGAGGACGCAAAAAACGCAGCAGCGCTCAGCGTAGCGGAACAATACGTCAATGCGTTTAATAAATTAGCAAAAGTTAATAATACATTGATATTGCCAAGTAATGTAGGAGATGTTTCGACGTTTGTAGCACAGGTTTGTTTCACTTTTTGATTGTTTCACGATTACCTGTTAATATTTTTATAGTATTGTCACTTTTTTTGCATTTTATAGGCAATGGCAATTTATAAACAAGTAATGCCGGAACACAGTAACAATGAGCAAATAAAACAAATAACAAGTAATCAGTCGAATGATTCAGCTCAAATGGAAGATTCCGATGAAACATATGAGTATTTCAGTGACAAAGAAGAAGCTGAAAAACACAGGAAGACGAAAAAACAAAAGCCATGAATATTATAAATATTTATACCTATAATAAAAAAATATTTTCATATTTTTCAAATGTTATTTAATTAAATTTTACGATGTAAATATCACGACATACAGCATAAAGCATTTACAATCGACTCTCTCGCGATTGAAAATTATTTATATCGCATGAAAGGCGAGAAATATTGGGACATTATATAAATTCGTTCCATTTTTCCAGTAAAACGTACATTTTCATTGTACGTTTCATTGAAAAAAAGGATCGAACAAACTTATGTAACAACCCAATGACATATAATAAATTCTTATGTATAGCGTTATTTTTTAGTTTTTCCTTAAAAGTATATTAATTTTAATCCTGAAACTTGTAAAATATATGGCAATTAAGACATCTGTTCGATATGTTACATGGAAATATAAAATAATTCTTTAAATAATGATACATTTCTTAATTGTTAAAAACCACTGTGATAGCTGAAAAATCTATCATTATTTCAGGAATTATTTCCAAACCGAGCCTTAAGCCACATTCTGCTTCATTGGTCAAACCCTTCTCTTATCATCATTACAAACTAGTATAAATTCTTTCAAATTTTTATATTTATATAAATGCAAGTTGACAGCAACATGATTCCCAATTAAAGTTTAGTTTTTAGTATAAATCACTTATATCTAGACAAAATAATAGCAAACAATTTATAATTAGTATTGTATTACAAATTGGAAGCTTCATCTGGAACGTACGATTGATACACATTGATAATAATATAAAAATCCTTATGTCTGTTCACTTGCGTTTCTTGGACTGCATAACTGTAGTCTGTATAGATACACCATAAGTTTCTTGAGAAATTCTATTCATATAATACAATGCAACCAAAGAAAATATTAAACATGTTGTAGTGGATACCCGGTGGATCAGAGCAGAAGCAATTAGACTTAAAGTCAATGAGGAGAGCACTGTAATAAAACAAGTATGTATTAGCGTGTACATACCACTTGAAACTACTTGATATACTGCCTGCTTAAATAATTCACTTTATAATATTAAATAAAAAACACGATTGTAATATAAGGTGTAGTAAAAAGAAATCCATTATTTTTGCATTAAATTGAAGGCTTTATTTAGCATAGTTA
>QKQZ01054566.1:0-17651 GCA_003595255.1 Solenopsis fugax | reverse complement strand
CTTCGATAAGATCACTAACTATTATTAATTATTAAAATTGATATTAAAATCAGATTATCTTTTACTCGTCTTCTACACAAGGAAAAATATAATAGAATATTATTAATATATAAAATAATTAGAGAGAGAGAGAGAGAGTAAGAAAGATGGGGATGGCATTTGTAAGAAAAGTAGAAACGGATAAGATAATAATTCCAGGAGGCAATCAATCAAAACGCCAATGCGCCAAGGCAAAGTAAGTCGGATATAATAAAGTTTGAATAGGAAGATTAGGAGGATATCACGAATAAAGCGAACTGAATGTCGAAACTGCCTTATTAATCTGATTTATAGCGCCCAAAGTTCAAAGATACGAGTATCTTCTCGCGGGCACGCAGCGCGCGTGATGTTTATAATTCGAGTTAAATTATATTTACTTTGCTAAAGCGCGCGGCCTCTCCGTGTAGAGACACAAGTGTGGAATATTTGCGTAGCGCGATGCAGCGCGAAATGATTTAAATTCTGCGCTCCGACACTACATCTCTCCTCCCTCGCATAAGAAGGGGGGAATCGATGCCACTCTCCACGCGATAAAACATTCAAATTCAAAAGGAGAGTTTCCTCTGCGACAACGGCGACTGATACGAACACAAACAAAGAGATTCCCCTCGAAGAATGGAGCACGTAAGTGGACTATCCAACAACGAGAAGTTTACCCTTTGAAGTTACATTATATTTACTCAATCGTACACCCAATCGTAATGAAATAAAATTTTAAATGTCGTTTCCAACACGATCGAATGTCAACGTAACTTAACTGAATAAAATAAATTCGATATAAATTAAATATCGTACATCCTATCATTATTATTCAATTTTGACCTTTTAGTTATTGAATATATGAAATTTTTATTTAATGCATTATAATCCAATCGAATGTGACTGCACTTAATTCAATGCGGATTATCAAAAATAAGAATATCAATTTTAATTACCTCACATGTGTTATTTTTAATATATTTTCGTATGCTTGAAAGTATATCTGTATTCAGCCCAGACATGACCCCGATTAATTAATATTTTATTGATAAAATAATATTAGAATTTCTACTGTCGAAGTCATCATTAATTTTTTCGATAAATGTAAATAAAAAAATGCAATAAAAAAAGCATGAAAAATACACGTAACATTTTTAGAACTATGTTGAACATGTTATTTAATATGCATTAGCTGTACGACAACTAAAAATTCCGATGTGTACACACAATCAGTTCGCTTTAGTCGGATTATCCTGACATTGCGCTACTAAAGCGAATCATGTCAATCACGCCACGTCACAGGTATCCTAGTTGAACCATGGAAACCATAGATTCGCTTGAGGATTATCTGAAGCTGAAATGCGATGCGTTCGACAACTGTTTCGATTAATCGCGGCAGAATTGCGCCTCCCTCTCGATCAGCCGAATGAAGGGGCGGGGGAGAGGGGGAGGATCGTATGAAATCGGAAGTTAGTTTTCTTTACATCAGAGGCTTGTATATTTTACTTAAATTGCCCAACGTGGAAACCATTGTATAACTACGGAAAACTATTCCAAGCGCCGCCCGATAAAGGAACCCGACGAGTAATTGGAAAAAACCGGCGAGCGCGAAACTTCAGACTATCGATTCCCGTACACAGATTGGAGGACTGACCGGGGATAGAGAGACCGTCGCCGTGCCGATCGGTCCTCTTAGAAGACCACCGTGCGATCGCAATCAAAAGTAGACTAGCGCGAAAACTTTGTTCCACCGCGCCGTTTCGACTCGGCGAGCGCTTTAGACCAGAGACATCGTATTACCGTAATTCTATCGGAAGGTCCGGATGCTGCTAGCGCGCGCTGCGTGCTAGCAGCATCCGGATGATGTACGATCCCACGAAACGCGCATGAAGGACACTGTATCACGGGCCCGATGATATATCCCCTTCAACGCAGCGCCTCGAAACTCCACGGCGCGGCGCAAGCATACAACGCGAAGCGTCCCTCCCCTGTCCTCTCCTGTCCTCCCCCGCGGCTCCTCCACGACCCACCTGACTGCTGCACAACCAATGTCGCTCGATTACACACATCGTCGATCTGCCTGGAGGCTCCTCAAGTTGCCCGGTGTGCTATACGGCGCGCGTCTGCGATCCACTTGGTGCGCGCGCGCGGCCGAACGATTCTGACGTCTGACTATCCATCCCACGCATGATATCTGGCCCGCGTAAAATACCGTTATGTAAATTTCCGTCCGCGTGCAGGACGCCCCGCGGAATTTGTCAAATGTATTCTCACGTGTGTACAATGTCCGAGAACAAGGAGGCGCCTGTATCATGTATGTGTGCCCTAAATATGTGGCATGTCTATAGTCACCGGTATTTGCTGCATTAATTTAATCTGTATTTGCACGTGCGCTGTACGAGACGCGATTTCGAGATTTTCGTACGGCAGAGACCGCGCCACCGATTATCGAGTCTGTTTATAGGTGTACTATGTGCCAGGCTTTACTAATTGCGAGATAATGCACTCTGAATAAAGTGCACGCGTATTGCAGAAAGGGAATTGATAGGAACATTAATTTATTCAAATGAATCAATACTTCTCGTCGCGAAATATTGCAAAATCGTTTTTCACATTTTCCGCAATTTCTATGCAAACCGGCGGACGATAATCGATGGCTCAATTTCGTCTCTACCTTCCGTCAGACCGAAGACAATGGCTATCCGTTTTTCCGACAAATTTTTCCCGCTACCCTCTCGTGTCGCCACGCTTTGGCGTGTCCTCCGGCACGGAGGTGATCGCTACGCGGTAAAAATTTATCGTGGAAAATTGAAGTGCCACGGAATAATTGCTCGATCAGAAGCGATCGAGATTCCAGATAGCGAGCCCCAAACGATCGAGCCACGCGATAAAGCCCGGCCCCGATTATTGCGTGCCGTTCTGTGCCCCCCAGAACCGGAGTACGAAGACTCGCGAAACTGCAACCCCTGCCGACCCCTGTCGATTACGATATTTCGCCAAACTTTTAATTTTTAACCCTCGGCCACCGTCGACCGTTCCGATAATTTAATATTACGCCAGGTCAAGCACGTGTTTCAGGGAACATGCATAACGATAAGATTATTATATGTAAATTCTGAAAACGAAGGATGAAAATTGCTCGTCGCGTCTAGATCTTTATTTTTCTTTGTCTCTAAATAATGTATTTCAGATCATTTGAAAACATTTTTTATTTTTAAAAAGACACGAGAATGAAAAAGGTGAAATTATTTTTGATCCCAATAAAAAAATTTCACATCGCATGGAAAATAATTTTTTCAGAAAATCACGATATTCAAAACGGGTAGAAGAAATTATTTTTTGTTCTCCGATTTCATTTATTGTAATAAAGAAATTTTATTATTTTTAGAAAATCACGAAATCAAAATAGACAGAAAAAAAGTTTTTTGTTCCTCGATAAAAAAATTTCATATATGGAAAATAAAGAAATGATATCATTTTCAAAAAGACAAAATAAAAAAAATTGGAGAAAGTATGTTTGTTTCTTAATAAATTTCACATCGAAAGATACATAAATTTTATCATTTTCAAAGAGACACGAGATAAAAAAAATAGAAGAAAGTATTTTTATTTCTCGACAAATTTTCCATCGTACGAAAAATAAATTTTATCACTTTCAGAAAGATCCCGAGTCAGAAAAGATAGAAAGCAGTATTTTTTGTGTTCTCTGAAAAAAATTCATATCGTACGGAAAAATTGGAGATATAAGAAAATTTGACAAATAGTACGTGTAAACACTCACCGGGCGAACGAACAGCAATCCCCTGCCTCGATTAATCCCTTTGCTGCTGTCCCTCGATGTTCCTCAATGTTTAAGCTGCCTCTTCATATCCCTCCGATGCTCCGAATCCTGGATGGCACACAAAACACTCGTTGATTAAATGCGAAATACGGGAACGCGATTAGGGAACGAGTCGTTCCATTAGACGATGATCGAAACGGCGAAACCGACGGCCGACCACTCACCGATTGTCAAAGTCGGGTGGCCGTATGAGCCGATTAATAACGTCGACATAATCGCCCATCACTGTACTCGGCATTGCCGGCACTCGCGCCCGGATAAACACACTGATGAAACAAAAGACGCTTGAAAACGCGGTCGCGACGCCGCGGGTCCACGCATTACGGCAATCTTCGAGGCGAAGTGCGCCGTGGTTTAAGGTTAAGTGACGCGACTAACTTCGCACGAGACGCTTGGCTACGCTCTACCTCGCGATCGAAACTTTCTTGAGAATGCATCGAAATGATCAGACTACTGTGAGAAAATGAGTCACGCACGTTTGAATTGTTCGATGTTTGCTTTCGACTTATGAAACTTGCAAAACTGATATGTAAACACAGAAGGTCCTATATGCCGGCGCCACGGACTGACAATGAGAGAGTGCGAGGGACCGGCGAGCTCCGATCGTCAACGCCGACAGAATTATACGATGATACGATCACATCGAGATCACACGATCGCCCGTCGTTGTATTTGACACTCCGGACACTCGTTCGTACGCGAAACTCACTCGAGACCGAAGGACAAAGACGCGAGGACGCGGAGGGCTCGCGACTTTACGCACACTCGCGCACGTATGACAACTTGCGACGCGAAGTGAGCAGCAGCTGGTTGGTCACGTGACTCACCTGGCCCCGCGCTACGCGCGAAACTGTTTAGTGTTTAATTACGCGCCTTAAGATTATTTTGAAACACTGAAAATGTTAATATCGTAAGAATGATCACGAAAAGATGGATCCATAGACATATAAAACATTCAGTCACGAAACTAATTATACGAACGCAGGATGTTGCGAGTTCATTCTATGTTACACGTATTATAAATTTTTAGAGAAAACTCGATTGAAAGTGCAAATCTCTGCCTGTAATACATTTCATCAAAAGCTTGTATTCAAATTGAAAAAAAAATTCTGGCCTGTTATCATCTAATAAAATCAGATCAAAAGATGTATTTAAATAAAAATAAATTGTAGCAAAGCACGAATTCTATTTTATAATTACGTTTTTATTTAAGTCTGAAAATGTGTATAAAATTATGACGGAATAACATTAAATGAATAGTATGAAATAAATGAAAAGAATCTTATATGCAATCACAAAACTAATTGTCCGGACACACAAGATATTGGAAATTTATTTTATGCTACAAATTAAAAACATATTTTTGATAGAAATGTGTCATTGGCAAAAACTTCCGATCGAGTTTCTACTAAAAAATTATAACATTTGTAATATTAAATAAATGTTCATATTTCCGGATAATTAATTTCATGATTATATAATCTTATACTGTGTCCGGTCAATTAATTTCGTGACTATACAATCCTATACTGTCCTTAACAGAACCATGAGACAATCAAAATATAGGAGAGTCAGTCTTTTATTGTCTTTTACTATCAACAAACTGTTGCGCGACTGCCTGTGCGAAAAAAAAATAAACTCTCCCCAATATTTTGATTCTGCCAAATCCGATTCAAAGCGCTGGAAAATATATAGCATGCGGGATCTATCTTATATGTCCATAGAACGGATCACCTACATTTAAATTTGGCTTACGAGACTCGCGAAACTCGTATACTCAAGAAGTCCCTTTGTACGGGCGTCAAACCGATAGATGCATTAATTATAATCGCGTGGCCCGATTAATAATACATCGAGAGGATCGTCCGTTGTTAGCTTGTCGTCGTCCGAAATTCAATCAAGTCAAACAAAAAAAAACACGAAAAAAGTGGTCGCGATTGCAGTCGGTGACCTGCGACAAATTGAGCGACACTTTCAAAATTAGATGACATAAAGTTAGATTTCACACGTTTATTAAAAGATTTTTTTGCGTCATAATAACTTAGATATTAATAGAAATATTAATGTCGTTGGAATGAATAATTCTTTGAAGAAAAGGACTAATAAAGCGTTTCAATAAACTGATTACTATAACAGTATCTAATGATATTTCATCAATTACTGCAGTATCATGAGGTACTGACCTCGTAACCAATTTATTTAAACACTTTATCTTGGCGTTCTTATTAGTCGAAGTAAAACAATATAAACGTAAATTTATTCTTTTTTCAATACGTGTTAGTCAAAAATAGGAGCATTACAAAAATTATCGACCATTGCAAAAATTCAACCACTTCTAATTTTTTAAGTGTAAATGCTTGGCGTTCCTATTAGTCGAAGTAAAACAATATAAACGTAAATTTATCTTATTTTCAATACGTATTAATCAAAAGTAAGAGCATTACAAAAATTATCGACCATTTCAAAAATTCATAAATGACTTAAAAATATCAGCCAAATATCAGTAGCTAGTTGAAATATTTCTGTCATTGCTAATAGTAGATTATTAAAAATTATTAAAGATTATTAAAGATAAAATACATTTGTTGCGAAATATAACTTTATTAGCTAGTTTGCTCTAACACAAATACATAAAAAATAGTAGCATAAAAATGGCACGCTGTCACATACATTTCGTTTTAACAGCGAATATTTTTGTTGTAGTCACTGCGTTTTAAATTTGGCTTCGGCAACAATAAAATTAGTTATCCTATTTTAAAGATACATCTTAGCTATCATAGCTATATTTTAGCTGTAATGGCTAATCCTTTCTCTACGCGTATGAATTATAATATTATTTTAGCACTAAAATTTGCTACGACCGTTGACCTATTTTCAATTTAAATTTTGCACTTTGAAGATAAATAATAAATGAAAAATAATGTCATGAAAACAAGAGAGTTAAAAGAGAGACGTTCGTCCTTCGTGTAACTTGCGAATTGAAAGTTACGACAAAATAAAGCGCACATTCAAGCCTCTTAAACCGTCTCAATTTTTATCGTTGGCAATTAAGAATTATCGGAAAAATTATCGCAACTCAGCCCCGTTTCTTCTCGTCGCTCGCCGACGTTTCCGCGTCAACCGACGTATTCTTATGAGCTATTAAACTTTTAGGGCCTTGCCGAGCTTCGATATAGCTTCGACGGCGTAAATTTATAAAGAGTTAAAAAGGCTTTATACTATGAATTATACTGTAAAACACACATAATAAATGTCACGACAAGTACGATGCTATCCGCGGGATATTAGAAAATTTTTATAACACGCCAGATAGATGTAAGTAATTGAATGTCATGTAAATTGACATTATATAAAATACTTCTCCCCTCTACTCTTTTATTTCCTCGTTTCTCTCTTCGTCGGGGCAAATGCAAAATAACTTTCTTTTGTAGGTAGAACGAATTTAATCGAAAGTTCTTTCCTCGCGATTTTGCTCGCCCGGTTGAATGATGACGTTCATCGAAATCTACAAATTGAGTTTCGCACGAATATTTCACGGTAATGTCTCCGAGAACGTGCGAGCAAACGCCAGTGACCATGTCGCCGACGACGAACGCCATAGCACAAAGGCGTTTTGACTCACGCGATCCCGAAGTTTCCATTACGATACTTCCACGTGGGCAGCTCGTACGCGAGGTCGTCGGGGACGAGCGATTCTCGTGCCTACGAGCCGCCACGTCAATCAGTCGCCTTTACGAGCGCGGGTTATCCGATTCATGGAAAAGAAACATTAGCGTCGCCGTGCTCTCCGCGAGTTCGCCCCCCGACCGGGCCGATTGGCAGTCTGACGATTTTCTGACTTCAAATCGTTGAGCGTCTTTATTGCGTCTGATTGCATAATGATGTAGTAAAGATAGCACAAAATTTTAACGTTACGACATGTCGCGGCTAGCAAATCGATCGTCAATGCACGGTATTTGGTCCACCATGTAACACGACGAAATACTTAGACAATCTCGATTTTTTTCTCCCGATCACCCGATACGATTCGCGTCCAGAAAGATTCAATTGAATTGTCAAGCACATTTAATTAACACAGTTAAATGTTGAATGCAGATCTTTGAAGATTTGTCCGTTAAAAGGATATTCTTTCGCGATTGGAGGAAAGATTTGCAAAAGGGAAGAAGAAAAAACTACTCGTTTTCTTCGACCGTCAGACTTAAACGCAGTCCGTGCTCTGGAGCCGAGAAATGGGATCGGACCGAAGTCTTAGGGGCGAACTATCGGTATCAAGGCGACGATAGCGGAACAATGGGGCGCGAGAAGAGAGGGTGGGCGGTTGACTGATCATTCGGCATCAGTCAGAAACGATTTCGCCGCGGCAGATTTCGCTCGTAGCGGCAGCTCGTAGTTAGTCGCGGGGCAAGCCAGACAAATGTTCAGTCACCCCCTTAAAAGGGGCGACGTGGAAATGCGACGTGCGAGGTACCGTAAGTAAGAATAAGTGAAGCCAACCAAGCTCGAGCAGTGGCCGCGTTCCCTCGAATCCCTCCGAACAATGCGACGACGAAGGTACGACGATGGTTTCGTTTGGCGTATGTAAAACTCGCTCTTCTACCGTTGCGTCTATTGCTACACGGCGCGTCGTCGCAGCGCGTAACAGGTCGAACTGGGTCGTCGTCCCGCCTTCTCTCCCGTAAGCGGCTGTCATTTTTTAGCAGACACGCGTAAATGATGCGAGATTGCAAGTCGAGCGCGCGATTCGGGACAAAGGACGCGAGATATTGCCGTCGGAATCGCGCGACGTGGGACGCAAGAATAATTTTTGAGTGTTACAAATGAACGTGGATATGCTTGAGGATGGGTAGAGCTTTGAATATTTCCATTTTGCATCTGTATGCGATGTATATAATGGTGTTTTCCCGACACGGTCCTCCCCTCCCTCCCTCCCTCCCATCCTTCCTTGCCTGGTGAACTTCGCGTTTCTCTCTATATTTGTCAAAGACGACGAACGTCCTATGGAAAATTTGTAGCTGCTACTCGAAATCAGGTGAAGCAGGCATCCGTGTGATTCGGGAGTAAGAATTTTATTGGATTCCGTCCTATCTACCTTTTATTGGCTCTCTATGAAACGATCACCGTGGCCCCCTTTGAGAACCTAACGTATATATAGTCGCGCACAAATGTATGTACGTATGAGATGCGAGCATATAAATATATCGGGTCATCTGACTTCTCCTGTCGATCCTAAACGTTCGGACGATCCGGCTTACTGGACTGTTTAATTCGACGACGCAAAAAGGAACTTTGATACCTCTCTCAAGCTGACCGGGAACCTCGTGAATCGCGCTCTCGTACAAAATATACGATGTGTCTAAAGTTCTAAAGAGAATATAAATTAGGAAAAGCTGTGTTTAAAAACGAGAACATATCGCGCACGAATAAAATGTTTTATGCAGTAAAGTCCTAAGTAATTCTTAGATTATATTATATTAATAGGTTGAATAAAAACTTAATGTTATCCTTACGTTTATCATAATTTAAAAATGTCTCGTGCACGATAAAAAATTGATATCTTAATTATTCAATTAGATAATCAATTTTTACTCCATTTTAATGATACTAAGCGATTTCGCGGTATAGCACCCGTGCATGCGGTATTCTAATGGCTAATTTCATGGCTGGCTGACCAAATTCTTTTCGAAAATCGAAAGCGTCCACCGCGCGTTCGATCGATCACGCTAATGGCAAACTACGAAACCGTAAGCTGGCTTTTCAATAATATATATAGCAAAATGTAACTCTACTGAGCTTTACTGGAGTAATCCAGAAACTGGCTGTTTGAGAAAAAGGGATTGTACTTATAATCGTATGCGAGAGGATGACTAGCAAGCTCTCTTTGTCCCTCCCTTAAAGAATTTATATAAAATTCTAATTGCTCAAAAATAAAATTTTACAGGGCTAATGAGAATAAACGCGCAGTAATTGATGCAATAAATTATTTTTATATGAACGTTTCGGTCTCACTTCGGACCATTCTCAATAATTCTCCAGATATTAATGTCCTTAACATGATCTAATTGTTCACTCTGCGTAACCGAGGATCCTGACGCAGAAAATACTCAGAGGACATCTCCCCTCCACCCCCACTGATAGATCGATTTTCGAACGATATTTTTTTTCATGCACGTCATGCTAGGAACGTACGTCGTAACATTGTGCGCGACACCCTTTGTTTACGCGCGCGGTTTGCACCGCGTACCGCGTACCGGATTGTCGCGGACGCGAACGATCTTTCGCGTTTATCTCTCGCGTAAAACAATGCCGCTTCGAGGGAAGAATTAATTGGAATGTTTGAAAACATCACCGCGACGAACTAGTGTTACAAAGTAGCAGCTCGTGCAACCGAGCAATAAATATTATACCTCCCGCTTCTTATTCACCCTCACGAATATTGCATCAATTTGATAAAAAAAAAAAGAAAGAGGGGAAAAAAGAATTTAAAAGCTCCATAGCTCTCCGATGTAACCGTAGACAAGAGAGGAGGGGTATGAGGCGCGTTTCTGGTCGCGAATCGAACAGCTATCGATATAAAGAGGAGTGAGAAAAAAACCGCAGCCAACCTGCGGTCGATGGGCAAGATACAAGGCAATATCGATTGAATATTAGGATCTGCGGGGCATGCGGGACTGGCGCGCACACATTAGCCTCTTTGACTTGCTAAATAGGTTAATTTGAATGTTTAAATTCCGGCTTCGTGCAACTCAATTTGCGAGAGGACTCCGCGTCTGGTTAATTCCTTTCCTTCGTCCCGCGGGCCACCTCCGCGTCCCTCCTGCTTCTCCAGCTCCTCCTGCATCGCCTCCTCGCATCAGCCAACACCGAATCCACCCCGAAGCTGGACTGTTAACTTCCTGCACATTTCGTGCGTCCGACATACGGAAACGCCCGACACACCTCTCTCTATTTCTCCCCTCAAGCCCTCACATGGTTCCCCCTTAATTGGAGAGTATTATTTGCGCTCCGCTACGCCTGATCTTTTACGCATGGCGACTTCCCGATTGCCAGACCCGCCAGACGCGACAAAAAAGAGGTCGTAGTGCAAATGGAGATTCGGATCGCGTTCGTCGCTTAACATAATTCGCGGCTGGCACGGCGGCGAGATCGAGAAAATAGTGGAAACCGCGATGGAAATAATGAAAACCGTAGTAAATTTATAACTATCGAACCGATACTTCGCAGACTGCAATTAAATTCTTTTCCGCGTAGTTTCCAATAATAATGGTATATCGCTCACGCGATTACTTATTAACAAATCTTTGTTCACCGCTCGTCTGAAAGTTGCTAAATAATATAACGCTATTATTCTCGAATTTATAAAATATACAGATGAAATTCCTTTTTGTAATTTAATTCTATTCGAAACAGCTAACATCACGATAGATTATTAAAACCTAGGACGGAAATTTATGCACAAAACATTAAAAAGCTCATTTATAATTTGCTTACGTACATACATACATCAGAATGCTTGATAATCATTTTTAATAAAAATTTCGTAATAAATTATGAAGTAAGCTGTAGAGCGGAATAACGTTTTCATAAATGCATTTGGCATGTAAGTGTTTTGATTATCAAAAACTTACGCGTATGTCTAAAATAATCGCATTAAGAATATTGTAAAATTCAGCTCGTAGTGCAATCCGAAAGGATGACTTGTGTTAACGAATGTTGTGTGTATAACTGTATACTGTAAAATACTGTAAATGGGTAAAAAAATACTTAAAAAAATAGATTTAACAGTTTTGAATTACGTCTACGTTCAGAGAGAGAAAGACAGTACACTCGAAATAAATCATTGAGGAGATCTGAGGATGGGATAAAACTAAAAAATATACATTTTTTTCGTATATTAATATAAACAATTTAATATTTCGCGATAATGCTGTTTAAACTGTATACCTATATTTAATTATCGAGTGTTTTTATTACGATTCATTTGAAGCACATAATCCTCTCTTTCAGCACGGTCCATCTCGCAATTTATAGTAATCTGTATAAAAATTATAATTTGTTATTAATAACATAATTTCTCAAAAGTTTTTTTGTCTTAATACTGGATTGCGATAAATACACATAACAATCTTTAGATTATAAAATTATCAAAACTCACAGACTATACTCTTTAATTGTGATTTATAGCTTTCTAAATATTTACTTGGTCTGTATGCAATTACGATGTACTTCTTCACGTCATTCTCTTTAACTGCCACCATTCGGTATCTCGTACAACGATTGTAACATAGCATGTAACAGACGCTTTGAAACGTGCGATCGTTAAACTCACGATTCGTGGCGCAAATTGTCCGATTACCATCATTATCACTGTCCTCCGCGTACATGGCCTCAGTAGTCGTCTCCTCTCCTAAATCGATCACTTTTTCCTCGTCACAGTGCTCGCAATTACACACGTCCTCGACACCCATCGCGAAAATAGGCACTGCGCACATGCAGTAATTATTACAGCATCACGAGTCGACTCTTATAGGATTGCCATGAAAATTACGTTACTATCATTCAATTATTTTCTTACGTGCATGCAATAATTATACCTGAAAGCTATTTATGTGTGTTTGTGTGAGACAAATTATAGATAAAAAATATTTCGTTTACTATAAAGTAAACTGCTTCTGCCTATGTATACGTACGCAATGCAATTACGATGTACAACGGTCGCATGTCCGATATCTAAGTCGAGAAATGAGATAACGTGCGGTATGGGATGTCTGTCGAGTTGCAAAGTGTAATCGAAACTGAAGCTCGTTAAGCACCATACGATAACGTTCGTTTGTCATTACAGTGCTGTAATAGACGGGCTTGTTCTATCGAAATCGTAGACTATTGTTACCAAGACATGTACAAATCGTACGTACGTTTTAACGAAGAAGTATATTTATTTTTTTCATGGAAATTTTGAAGGTGCAATTATGCAGCAGACTACGTTGCTGCATAATTAATAGCATATTAAGTACGGACGCGTCTCTTGACAAACGCGAGTACTTATAGCTTTAACGATTAACTCGGGAACCGTAAGTGACGAGTACGTAACTGTCGATATATCGGGAACATCAACACACTGACCTCTGATCTCCTCAGAAAATAATTTAGTATGAGTATGTACACAGATATCAGTATCGCTGTACCAACACGAAAGCAATGATTATTATCGATTATTTCCGCGTACTGTAACATCGATGTAACGTATTCGATGTGTAATTGATAATTACATTACTTTAATTGCATTTTCTCACAGCTCCGTAACATTGCATAACTTTGTTGCGATAAAAACTTCTGGGCAATTAAAGAAGTTACATTAAGAAATTGATATGTTTTACTTTAATATAAGAGAAATATAAATATTCAAACCGCGTTTGTATTAAAAAAAAAGGAAACGTTTGACTATTATTAGTAAAAATTTTTTGTGCAAATTTCTTCAAACGCGTTTGTTTACTATTTTTTTTTTTAATATAAACTGTTTCTTTTATAAAAGCGCCGGCTGTCGTCGTGTTCCACAGCGCTCTCAAGTTATCGCTTTTATGTTAATTACTCGCGGGTGGTAATACGCAGGGTAATGGACCCGCGCGAGTCGAATGAGACAGGTGACCCTAAGCTTTTTTTTCTCCTGGCACTCGAAAAAAAAAAGAATAATGAATATTAAAATTCCCGCCGCGTATTTCCGTAAGATAACGTTTAAATTGTTTCTGCAGTATTTAGCTGTGAACATCCGTTCTGCAGAATTAATCAGGGAGACCTTAAATAAAGTAGGGCATGTTTATCCAAAAACAGAAATAAGCATAAAACTATTATATATAGATACCGTATATTTATCTTATAATTTCACACTTGGGTAACGATGTATTTTCGTTTGATCGAAATTCTTTTTAGCGAATTGAAATAGATGTAACTCAACTGATAGAGGACAATCGTGAACCGAGGAACGTTTACAATACCAAGCATCTGTATGTATGTACGTAATCTTTTAAGTACAAACGTATACTCGGATCTCTCGCTGACACCTTAAATCTTGAAAGTTTATTGCCATGACAATAACCGCCAGCCAGCACAGCTAACAATTATATAATGTCCTGACTTATGGACTAATTTGCATTTTAATCCGACCGCCCATTGTTGCCCGCCATTGTCGGCGGAATGCGCACGTCGTGCTTAAGATGGCAAAGTTCGAGAGGTTGAAACGAGGTCGTCATCAATTTGTAAAACAATGAACGCAAGAAAACAAGATAGATGTTACAGGCATGCGATATATAACTGTCCATTTAAAGATTAATCGTAAATAGTGTGGAAATTAATTAAAGTTAAAGAACACATCTCATCTTATACCTCTCTCTCTTTTCTGCATATATTAGAGGAACAATCAATGACGACCTCACTTCGATCGTACTTGAAACTCTCTGGAATTCAGAGAATCAAACGAATAGAAAACGAAGTCGTTGCTCACGCGACGAATACTGGAAAATATTCCAATTTACGAATGGTTCATCTTTTTCTTGCGACCCTTCTCTCTTTCTCTCTCGCAATCGGATCTTGACTCTATTAAAGACGCGTCCAGACCAGATCCATTTGCCAGCTTGCCTGTCGGTGCGAGCAACCTATCTACTCGCTAATTGGTAATCATTCACACCGATACCTCAACTTTTTAATCCAGCATACGAATGCGACAGCCAATACTTCCTATCACAAAACCAACTCATCAATTAACGGCCATCATTCGTCGGAAAAGAAACGATTTATTTGTACAATAATTTTAATAGTTAGGTAGAGTAATTTAATTTAAGAAAAGACGTTTTGTTTCTCTTCTTGTTATACCTGTTCGATATATACATTTATCAATTTTTCCGCGAAAAACATGTAAATGGAAAGCTGATTTAGAAACGATATTCGCGAATTCATAGTGCAAAAGTGATGAGTAACATAGAGGTTGATCAGGAGTAGGGAGGGGGCAGTGGAAAATTGTCAATCAGTGCAACCCATCCGGACTTGATTACAGCTCCGCAATCGCGCTTATAGTCGGTTCCGAATCTCAAAATCGCCCGGCCGATTTTTTATGTCATAGTCACGAATACCGGTTATCCGCCGAATATCGGTTGTAAATATTGTCCCCTGTTCTGTCACTACGTGCGCACCATACGACGATCTTTTATTATTTTATCCACGCGCCCTGTTCCTTTAATTGCGTTATCGTGTACTATCTCCTATCACGGAAAAAAATATGGTACGCAAAGCAAATTCAGACATTCAGGATATTTCAAATTCAATCTACATGACGTCCCCGTAACTGCTAGGGTAGACGATGATTCCGCATAAAAAAAAAAGTATGTCGAGAATGTCGAATGAAATTTTTTTCCTGCGAGGCTTCCTCTGTTATTGAGAGCACCGATTTTGAAAACTGCAAAATTAATAATGACCTTCCTCTTCCTTGTCGTTTTTCAATCGGCGCAGCTTATTAATAGCTTATTGAGGATTAAATGAAATTGCGTTCCCATTGTGAGACAGTATCGCACGCGTGGATTCATGCATGTGTGCGTCCCCGACGAGCGTATTTACTACACTGCACATGTCAAAAGTGAAAGCCCTAGCTGTTATTTTTGTCATCCAATCCACACTGCTAGATTCCCCCTTCATTTTGTTGTATTCACGTTTTCATCTGCCCCGTGCTTGTCCAGCGCGGCGCAAAGCAGTTGAACCGAGTCGCGGTTCAATCAGAACCAATATGTCGCGCTCTCATGCGAATACACACCGCGATTTCCTGCGAAAAGCGCGTCTGTACGCGTTTAAACGTGCATAAAGTATTTGAAATTTCCCTGCAAAATGTCTCGTTTTTCGAAGACCGATCCGTATGCGAATATTACTCTGTACTAAGCAAGTTTTTATGCATTCTCCAGCGGAGGAGACTTTCATACGATAAAGATCCTTACAGCAAACTTCTGTAACTTTCGGCATTTGGATTTTCTGCCTACGATACGTAGACGACTGCGCGAGAATATCTGGCATTACGCGTAATTAAATAACGAAATGAGAGAACGGTGTTAAAAGATTAAGCGGCGGTGGTAGCAATGTAATATTAGTTTTGCGCCAGTTTCTCTCCGGCTTTACTGGAACGAAGCGCGTTCGCGGTGGTATTATATGGTTAAACTATATTATAAACGCGTCCAACATATGGCCAGCCATACATCATACTTCGATAAGAGATAAGAGCCATAACTTTTCGCGGCGTTACACACTGAAGTGCGCACGGCCGAGCGAGTTTCCGCTGAATTGGAGAGATTAGTAGAAATCGATCGCGATAAATTTTATTTCTGGCGAAGAGCGCGAGTTGTGTGTCACGCCGAACGAGGGAGACGATCCGGGGAGGAAAAAAAAAAAGAGCGCACGATTGACAGTTTAACGTGTCGTCACGGGGGGAGGAGTTATTATTAATCGCTGTAAAAAGCGAGTTGCCAGCGGAACGCGTGCGATCGCGGTTAAATGCACCCCTCCAGATCGGTGGGTGCACGGAAACGCGCATTCCACTTAAACTGATGCTGCCTACGCTCTCGCTGTTCTATCCTCTTGTAGCGAGTTGTGTATACTAATAATAGCCGGCCACTCGATACAATAGTCGCACGTGGACACAGAGCCAGCCATCGAGCGCGCTTCTATATACCTATATAATATGCGTGCGACGTCTACTGTCTAGGTACATTTGCGATCACGCTAGAGTAAGACTTCGTGCGGGAGCGTGGTAGATAGGTAGGTGAATGAAAGTCGATCGCGCGTGTGTATGCACGTGGGCGTCGCCTCCGCCTTCCATTCACACCGATTGATGCGATATGTAGTCTGCAGGATTTATATGTACGTGAAATACGTACCCTATGTTCGAAGGGAAAGTTGGTTAACAGATTGAATGCAAATGTACGAAATGATGTGCAGCCGCTACAGTTTTGTCAAATTAATTCTTTTAATTATGATAAAACCGTTGAGCTCTTTATGTAAACGCGCATAACCGCCTACATCATGCATATATGCAATAGAATAAAATCTCCACGCGGCCTCGTTATTAAATCTTGCGTCCAATTTTTCGTCTGCGACTGCGAATTGATTAATCAACCGATTGTGGACACGCGTTTCCTATGTCCGCGCCGAAACTCTGACAGTAACAACACTATTGAAAATTCAAGCTCAATTGAATCTTCGGATTGTCGAACAATCATAACGAGGCTAGCTCGCAGGCCAGCCCCGGATCTCAGAGTTAAATTAAGCAAAAAGTAAATTGAGTATTCTCCGGTGGGAGCCTGAGTAAAAAGAGAGAATAAAAAGTAATAATAGCACAAAGGTCGCCATTCATCGAAGAATTTAGCTCTTTGTGGGACGCCTCCGTGACAATAATAGCATCTGTCCGAGCTGGTCGCAAGTCCCACGCGTGTGCGACGGGTTCGTGATTACGTCTGCGATGTAAAAATTCACACGAGCGAGATAATTCGACGTACGCGACGCGGGGCATCCTCGTGGCTTCATTCACGAGCCGCCCTCGCGCGTTAGTAATAGGGGTCGGTGCTTCGACTGTAGGATTATATTTATAAATGTGACGTGCGTGAAGGATGCGCGGCGCGTCGGTTGGAGATCAAGGGCTGACACCGGCAGGTCGTCGCGTCGTACAAAACGGGAATCATCGAAAGGGAAAACGCGCGACGAAGCAACAGCTGCGTCATCCCGTCCCGCCTCGATTCGGCACATGCCGCCGCGTGGCACTGTGTAA